>WJBH02000046.1:0-58105 GCA_013167095.2 Daphnia sinensis | reverse complement strand
TGTAAATATTTAATTGTGCTTAAATTGTATATTTCATTTACTTCGTATAGTACATCTCCAATATTAGTTACTTACCCACCCAAAAACCCCTTATTTTAATCGAGCTGTCCCGTTAAGTTTGTTTTTTCATGTCATTTTTAAATAATAAATTAGTAAAATAGCGTAATAAAAATAGTGTAAAAATCGCTCTGCTAAACTAGACTTTTACCTTAAACGACAATGTTCAGTACTTGTTTTTGTTTCTAGTTGAATAGTTTTCTTTTTCTATAACAGCTAAACTTTGAATCAAACGAGCATTCCCAACGTACCGTCTTACGACAGGAGAGTCGTCCTTCCTGATACTGCATATTCAACCTGTTTTTGTTCATTTCTATTTATGTTTACTCTTCAATTTGAAACGAGTTGGATTTGTTTAATCAGTAGAATATACGCACAATGATCAGTAATTGTTACTGGTTTTGATATTAAAAGTCCTAGCTTAATTTAAGAAAATCATTCGAACATTCGTAATTTATCCTTTCACTACAGGGGTATTGGCATTGCTAATACTACGATTAGCAGCGATTTTTGTAAGTTTATATATTGTTTTTACTAACTTGACGGTTTCATTAATCAGTAGAATTAAACGCACAATGTTCAGTACTAGTTTTTGTTTTCTAGTTGAATAGTTTTCTTTTAATATAACAGCTAACTTTGAATCAAACGAGCATTCCCAACGTACCGTCTTACGACAGGAGAGTCGTCCTTCCTAATACTGCATATTCAACTGTTTTTGTTCATTTCTATTTATGTTTACTCTTCAGTTTGAAACGAGGGGATTAATTAGCAGTAGAATATTACGCAAAATGATCAGTAAATATTACTGGTTTTGATATTAAAAGTCCTAGCTTAATTTAAGAAAATCATTCGAACATTGGTAATTTATCATTTCACTACAGGGGTATTGCCATTGCTAATACTACAATTAGCAGCGTATTTCGCAGTTTTATAATTGTTTTTACTAACTTGACGGTTATTCCATTAATCAGTAGAATTAAACGCACAACGTTCAGTACTTGTTTTTGTTTTCTAGTTGAATAGTTTTCTTTTAATAAACAGCTAATTTTTGAATCAAACGAGCATTCCCAACGTACCGTCTTACGACAGAGAGTCGTCCTTCCTAATACTGCATATTCATTGTTTTTTGTTCATTTCTATTTATGTTTACTCTTCAATTTGAAACGAGTTGATTGTTTAATCAGTAGAATATTACGCACAATGATCAGTAATTGTTACTGGTTTTGATATTAAAAGTCCTAGCTTAATTTAAGAAAATCATTCGAACATTCGTAATTTATTCTTTCACTACAGGGGTATTGGCATTGCTAATACTACGATTAGCAGCGATTTTTGTAAGTTTTATAATTGTTTTTACTAACTTGACGGTTATTCCATTAATCAGTAGAATTAAACGCACAATGTTCAGTACTAGTTTTTGTTTCTAGTTCAATAGTTTTCTTTTAATATAACAGCTAACTTTGAATCAAACGAGCATTCCCAACGTACCGTCTTACGACAGGAGAGTCGTCCTTCCTAATACTGCATATGCAACCTGTTTTTGCTCATTTCTATTTATGTTTACTCTTCAATTTGAAACGAGTTAGATTTTTTTAATCATTAGAATATTACGCACAATGATCAGTAATTGATACTGGTTTTCATATTAAAAGTCCTTGCTTAATTTAAGAAAATCATTCGAAAATTCGTAAAATATCCTTTCACTACAGGGGTATTGGCATTGCTAATACTACGATTGGTACGATTTGTAAGTTTTATAATTGTTTTTACTAACTTGACGGTTATTCCATAAATCAGTAGAATTAAACGCACAATGTTCAGTACTTGTTTTTGTTTCGAGTTGAATAGTTTTCTTTTAATATAACAGCTAAACTTTGAATCAAACAAGCATTCCCAACGTACCGTCTTACGACAGGCGAGTCGTCCTTCCTAATACTGCATATGCAACCTGTTTTTGTTCATTTCTATTTATGTTTACTCTTCAATTTGAAACGAGTGGGATTTGTTTAATCATTCGAATATTACGCACAATGATCAGTAATTGATACTGGTTTTGATATTAAAAGTCCTTGCTTAATTTAAGAAAATCATTCGAACATTCGTAATTTATCCTTTCACTTCAGGGGTATTCGCATTGCTAATACTACGATTGGTACGATTTGTAAGTTTTATAATTGTTTTTACTAACTTGACGGTTATTCCATAAATCAGTAGAATTAAACGCACAATGTTCAGTACTTGTTTTTGTTTCGAGTTGAATAGTTTTCTTTTAATATAACAGCTTAACTTTGAATCAAACGAGCATTCCCAACGTACCGTCTTACGACAGGAGAGTCGTCCTTCCTAATTCTGCATATGCAACCTGTTTTTGTTCATTTCTATTTATGTTTACTCTTCAAATTTGAAACGAGTTAAATTTTTTTAATCAATAGAATATTACGCACAATGATCAGTATTGTACTGGTTTTGATATTAAAAGCCCTAGCTTAATTAAGAAAATCATTCGAACATTGGTAATTTATCCTTTCACTACAGGGGTAGGCATTGCTAATACTACAATTAGCAGCGTATTTTCGTAAGTTTTATAATTGTTTTTACTAACTTGACGGTTATTCCATTAATCAGTAGAATTAAACGCACAATGTTCAGTACTTGGTTTTGTTTCGAGTTGAATAGTTTTCTTTTAATATAACAGCTAAACTTTGAATCAAACGAGCATTCCCAACGTACCGTCTTACGACAGGCGAGTCGTCCTTCCTAATACTGCATATGCAACCTGTTTTTGTTCATTTCTATTTATGTTTACTCTTCAGTTTGAAACGAGTGGGATTAATTTATCAGTCGAATATTACGCAAAATGATCAGTAATTGTTACTGGTTTTGATATTAAAAGTCCTAGCTTAATTTGAGAAAATCATTCGAACATTGGTAATTTATCATTTCACTTCAAGGGTATTGGCATTGCTAATACAACAATTAGCAGCGTATTTTCGTAAGTTTTATAATTGTTTTTACTAACTTGACGGTTATTCCATTAATCAGTAGAATTAAATACACAATGTTCAGTACTTGTTTTTGTTTCGAGTTGAATAGTTTTCTTTTAAAATATCAGCTAAACTTTGAATCAAACGAGCATTCCCAACGTACCGCCTTACGACCGGAGAGTCGTCCTTCCTAATACTGCATATGCAACCTGTTTTTGTTCATTTCTATTTATGTTTACTCTTCAATTTGAAACGAGTGGGATATGTTTAATCAGTAGAATATTACGCACAATGATGAGTAATTGTTACTGGTTTTGATATTAAAAGCCCTAGCTTAATTTAAGAAAATCATTCGAACATTGGTAATTTACTTTTCACTACAGGGGTATTGGCATTGCTAATACTACAATTAGCAGCGTATTTTCGTAATTTTTATAATTGTTTTTACTAACTTGAAGGTTATTCCATTAATTAGTAGAATTAAACGCACAATGTTCAGTACTTGTTTTTGTTTCGAGTTGAATAGTTTTCTTTTAATATAACAGCTAAACTTTAAATCAAACGAGCATTCCCAACGTACCGTCTTACGACAGGAGAGTCGTCCTTCCTAATACTGCATATGCAACCTGTTTTTGTTCATTTCTATTTATGTTTACTCTTTAATTTGAAACGAGTGGGATTTTTTAATTCAGTAGAATGTTACGCACAATGATCAGAAATTGTTACTGGTTTTGATATTAAAAGCCCTAGCTTAATTTAAGAAAATAATTCGAAAATTCGTAATTTATCCTTTCACTACAGGGGTATTGGCATTGCTAATACTACAATTAGCAGCGTATTTTCGTAAGTTTTATAATTGTTTTTACTAACTTGACGGTTATTCAATTAATCAGTAGAATTAAACGCACAATGTTCAGTACTTGTTTTTGTTTCGAGTTGAATAGGTTTCTTTTAAAATAACAACTAAATTGAATAAACACAAGCATTCCCAACGTACCGTCTTACGACAGGAGAGTCGTCCTTCCTAGTACTGCATATGCAACCTTTTTTTGTTCATTTCTATTTATGTTTACTCAACAGTTTGAAACGAGTGGGATTAATTTATCGGTAGAATATTACGCAAAAGGTTCAGTAATTGTTACTGGTTTTGATATTAAAAGTCCTAGCTTAATTTAAGAAAATCATTCGAACATGGTAATTTATCCTTTCACTGTGCTTATACTACAATTAGCAGCGTATTTTCGTAAGTTTTATAAGTTTTTACTAACTTGACGGTTATTCCATTAATCAGTAGAATTAAACGCACAATGTTCTGTACTTGTTTTTGTTTCTAGTTGACTAGTTTTCTTTTAATATAACAGCTAAACTTGAATCAAACGAGCATTCCCAACGTACCGTCTTACGACAGAGAGTCGTCCTTCTAATACTGCATATGCAACCTGTTTTTGTTCATTTCTATTTATGTTTACTCTTCAATTTGAAACGAGTGGGATTTGTTTAATCAGTATATATATTACGCACAATGATCAGAAATTGTTACTGGTTTTGATTTTAAAAGCGCTAGCTTAATTTAAGAAAATCATTCGAACATTGGTAATTTATCCTTTCAGGGGTATTGGCATTGCTAATACTACAATTAGCAGCGTATTTTCGTAAGTTTTATAATTGTTTTTACTAACTTGACGGTTATTCCATTAATCAGTAGAATTAAACGCAAAATGTTCAGTACTTGTTTTTGTTTCTAGTTGACTAGTTTTCTTTTAATATAACAGCTAAACTTGAAATCAAACGAGCATTCCCAAGTACCGTCTTACGACAGGAGAGTCGTCCTTCCTAATACTGCATATGCAACCCGTTTTTGTTCATTTCTATTTATGTTATCTCTTCAATTTGAAACGAATGGGATTTTTAAAATCAATAGAATGTTACGCACAATGATCAGAAATTGTTAGTGGTTTTGATATTAAAAGCCCTAGCTTAATTTAAGAAAATCATTCGAACATTGGTAATTTATCCTTTCACTACAGGGGTATTGGCATTGTTAATACTACAATTAGCAGCGTATTTTCGTAAGTTTTATAATTGATTTTACTAACTTGACGGTTATTCCATAAATCATTAGAATTAAACGCATAATGTTCAGTACTTGTTTTTGTTTCGAGTTGAAAAGGTTTCTTTTAATATAACAACTAAAATTTGAATCAAACAAGCATTCCCAACGTACCGTCTTACGACAGGAGAGTCGTCCTTCCTAGTACTGCATATGCAACCTTTTTTTGTTCATTTCTATTTATGTTTACTCAACAGTTTGAAACGAGTGGGATTAATTTATCAGTAGAATATTACGCAAAAGGTTCAGTAATTGTTACTGGTTTTGATATTAAAAGTCCTAGCTTAATTTAAGAAAATCATTCGAACATTGGTAATTTATCCTTTCACTGTGCTTATTCTACAATTAGCAGCGTATTTTCGTAAGTTTTATAATTGTTTTTACTCACTTGACGGTTATACCATTAATCAGTAGAATTAAACGCACAATGTTCTGTACTTGTTTTTGTTTCTAGTTGACTAGTTTTCTTTTAATATAACAGCTAAACTTTGAATCAAACGAGCATTCCCAACGTACCGTCTTACGACAGGAGAGTCGTCCTTCCTAATACTGCATATGCAACCTGTTTTTGTTCATTTCTATTTATGTTTACTCTTCAATTTGAAACGAGTGGGATTTGTTTAATCAGTATATATATTACGCACAATGATCAGAAATTGTTACTGGTTTTGATATTAAAAGCGCTAGCTTAATTTAAGAAAATCTTCGAACATTGGTAATTTATCCTTTCACTACAGGGGTATTGGCATTGCTAATACTACAATTAGCAGCGTATTTTCGTAAGTTTTATAATTGTTTTTACTAACTTGACGGTTATTCCATTAATCAGTAGAATTAAACGCACAATGTTCAGTACTTGTTTTTGTTTCGATTTGAATAGTTTTCTTTTAATATAACAGCTAAACTTTGAATCAAACGAGCATTCCCAACGTACCGCCTTACGACCGGAGAGTCGTCCTTCCTAATACTGCATATGCAACCTGTTTTTGTTCATTTCTATTTATGTTTACTCTTCAATTTGAAACGAGTGGGATATGTTTAATCAGTAGAATATTACGCACAATGATGAGTAATTGTTACTGGTTTTGATATTAAAAGCACTAGCTTAATTTAAGAAAATAATTCGAACATCCGTAATTTATCCTTTCACTACAGGGGTATTGGCATTGCTAATACTACAATTAGCAGCGTATTTTCGTAAGTTTTATAATTGTTTTTACTAACTTGACGGTTATTCCATTAATCAGTAGAATTAAACGCACAATGTTCAGTACTTGTTTTTGTTTCTAGTTGACTAGTTTTCTTTTAATATAACAGCTAAACTTTAAATCAAACGAGCTTTCCCAAGTACCGTCTTACGACAGGAGAGTCGTCCTTCCTAATACTGCACATGCAACCTGTTTTTGTTCATTTCTATTTATGTTTTCTCTTCAATTTGAAACGAATGGGATTTTTTAAATCAATAGAATGTTACGCACAATGATCAGAAATTGTTACTGGTTTTGATATTAAAAGCCCTAGCTTAATTTAAGAAAATCATTCGAACATTGGTAATTTATCCTTTCACTACAGGGGTATTGGCATTGCTAATACTACAATTAGCAGCGTATTTTCGTAAGTTTTATAATTGTTTTTACTAACTTGACGGTTATTCCATAAATCATTAGAATTAAACGCACAATGTTCAGTACTTGTTTTTGTTTCGAGTTGAAAAGGTTTCTTTTAATATAACAACTAAAATTTGAATCAAACAAGCATTCCCAACGTACCGTCTTACGACAGGAGAGTCGTCCTTCCTAGTACTGCATATGCAACCTTTTTTTGTTCATTTCTATTTATGTTTACTCAACAGTTTGAAACGAGTGGGATTAATTTATCAGTAGAATATTACGCAAAAGGTTCAGTAATTGTTACTGGTTTTGATATTAAAAGTCCTAGCTTAATTTAAGAAAATCATTCGAACATTGGTAATTTATCCTTTCACTGTGCTTATTCTACAATTAGCAGCGTATTTTCGTAAGTTTTATAATTGTTTTTACTCACTTGACGGTTATACATTATCAGTAGAATTAAACGCACAATGTTCTGTACTTGTTTTTGTTTCTAGTTGACTAGTTTTCTTTTTATATAACAGCTAACTTTGAATCAAACGAGCATTCCCAACGTACCGTCTTACGACAGGAGAGTCGTCCTCCTAATACTGCATATGCAACCTGTTTTTGTTCATTTCTATTTATGTTTACTCTTCAATTTGAAACGAGTGGGATTTGTTTAATCAGTATATATATTCGCACAATGATCAAAATTGTTACTGGTTTTGATATTAAAAGCGCTAGCTTAATTTAAGAAAATCATTCGAACATTGGTAATTTATCCTTTCACTACAGGGGTAATGGCATTGCTAATACTACAATTAGCAGCGTATTTTCGTAAGTTTTATAATTTTTTTACTAACTTGACGGTTATTCCATTAATCAGTAGAATTAACGCACAATGTTCAGTACTTGTTTTTGTTTCGAGTTGAATAGTTTTCTTTTAATATAACAGCTAAACTTTGAATCAAACGAGCATTCCCAACGTACCGCCTTACGACCGGAGAGTCGTCCTTCCTAATACTGCATATGCAACCTGTTTTTGTTCATTTCTATTTATGTTTACTCAACAGTTTGAAACGAGTGGGATTAATTTATCAGTAGAATATTACGCAAAAGGTTCAGTAATTGTTACTGGTTTTGATATTAAAAGTCCTAGCTTAACTTAAGAAAATCATTCGAACATTGGTAATTTATCCTTTCACTGTGCTTATACTACAATTAGCAGCGTATTTTCGTAAGTTTTATAATTGTTTTTACTAACTTGACGGTTATTCCATTAATCAGTAGAATTAAACGCACAATGTTCAGTACTTGTTTTTGTTTCGAGTTGAATAGTTTTCTTTTAATATAACAGTTAAACTTTGAATCAAACGAGCATTCCCAACGTACCGCCTTACGACCGGAGAGTCGTCCTTCCTAATACTGCATATGCAACCTGTTTTTGTTCATTTCTATTTATGTTTACTCTTCAATTTGAAACGAGTGGGATATGTTTAATCAGTAGAATATTACGCACAATGATGAGTAATTGTTACTGGTTTTCATATTAAAAGCCCTAGCTTAATTTAAGAAAATAATTCGAACATTCGTAATTTATCCTTTCACTACAGGGGTATTGGCATTGCTAATACTACAATTAGCAGCGTATTTTCGTAAGTTTTATAATTGTTTTTACTAACTTGACGGTTATTCATTAATCAGTAGAATTAAACGCACAATGTCGTACTTGTTTTTGTTTCGAGTTGAATAGGTTTCTTTTAATATACAACTAAAATTTGAATCAAACAAGCATTCCCAACGTACCGTCTTACGACAGGAGAGTCGTCCTTCCTAGTACTGCATATGCAACCTTTTTTTGTTCATTTCTATTTATGTTTACTCAACAGTTTGAAACGAGTGGGATTAATTTATCAGTAGAATATTACGCAAAAGGTTCAGTAATTGTTACTGGTTTTGATATTAAAAGTCCTAGCTTAATTTAAGAAAATCATTCGAACATTGGTAATTTATCCTTTCACTGTGCTTATACTACAATTAGCAGCGTATTTTCGTAAGTTTTATAATTGTTTTTACTCACTTGACGGTTATTCCATTAATCAGTAGAATTAAACGCACAATGTTCAGTACTTGTTTTTGTTTCTAGTTGAATAGTTTTTTTTAATATAACAGCTAAACTTTGAATCAAACGAGCATTCCCAACGTACCGTCTTACGACAGGAGAGTCGTCCTTCCTAATACTGCAAATGCAACCTGTTTTTGTTCATTTCTATTTATGTTTACTCTTCAATTTGAAACGAGTGGGATTTGTTTAATCAGTAGAATATTACGCACAATGATCAGTAATTGTTACTGGTTTTGATATTAAAAGCCCTAGCTTAATTTAAGAAAATAATTCGAACATTCGTAATTTATCCTTTCACTACAGGGGTATTGGCATTGCTAATACTACAATTAGCAGCGTATTTTCGTAAGTTTTATAATTTTTTTTACTAACTTGACGGTTATTCAATTAATCAGTAGAATTAAACGCACAATGTTCAGTACTTGTTTTTGTTTCGAGTTGAATAGGTTTCTTTTAATATAACAACTAAAATTTGAATCAAACAAGCATTCCCAACTTACCGTCTTACGACAGGAGAGTCGTCCTTCCTAATACTGCATATGCAACCTGTTTTTGTTCATTTCTATTTATGTTTACTCTTCAGTTTGAAACGAGTGGGATTAATTTATCAGTAGAATATTACGCAAAATGATCAGTAATTGTTACTGGTTTTGATATAAAAAATCCTAGCTTAATTTAAGAAAATCATTCAAACATTCGTAATTTATCCTTTCACTTCAAGGGTATTGGCATTGCTAATACAACAATTAGCAGCGTATTTTCGTAAGTTTTATAATTGTTTTTACTAACTTGACGGTTATTCCATAAATCAGTAGAATTAAACGCACAATGTTCAGTACTTGTTTTTGTTTCTAATTGAATAGTTTTCTTTTAATATAACAGCTAAACTTTGAATCAAACGAGCATTCCCAACGTACCGTCTTACGACAGGAGAGTCGTCCTTCCTAATACTGCATATGCAACCTGTTTTTGTTCATTTCTATTTATGTTTACTCTTCAATTTTAAACGAGTGGGATTTGTTTAATCAGTAGAATATTAAGCAAAATGATCAGTAATTGTTACTGGTTTTGATATTAAAAGCCCTAGCTCAATTTAAGAAAATCATTCGAACATTCGTAATTTATTTTTTCACTACAGGGGTATTGGCATTGCTAATACTACAATTAGCAGCGTATTTTCGTAAGTTTTTTAATAAAATTTAATAACTTGACGGTTATTCCATTAATCAGTAGAATTAAACGCACAATGTTCAGTACTTGTTTTTGTTTCTAGTTGAATAGTTTTCTTTTAATATACAGCTAAACTTTGAATCAACGAGCATTCCCAACGTACCGTCTTACGACAGGAGAGTCGTCCTTCCTAATACTGCATATGCAACCTGTTTTTGTTAATTTCTATTTATGTTTACTCTTCAATTTGAAACGAGTGGGATTTTTTTAATCAGTAGAATATTACGCAAAATGATCAGTAATTGTTACTGTTTTTGATATTAAAAGTCCTAGCTTAATTTCAAGAAAATCATTCGAACATTGGTAATTTATCCTTTCACTTCAAGGGTATTGGCATTGCTAATACAACAATTAGCAGCGTATTTTCGTAAGTTTTATAATTGTTTTTACTAACTTGACGGTTATTCCATTAATCAGAAGAATTAAACGCACAATGTTCAGTACTTGTTTTTGTTTCGAGTTGAATAGTTTTCTTTTAATATAACAGCTAAACTATGAATCAAACGAGCATTCCCAACGTACCGTCTTACGACAGGGGAGTCGTCCTTCCTAATACTGCATATGCCACTGTTTTTGTTCATTTCTATTTATGTTTACTCTTCAGTTTGAAACGAGTGGGATTAATTTATCAGTAGAATATTACGCAAAATGATCAGTAATTGTAACTGGTTTTGATATTAAAAGCCCTAGCTTAATTTAAGAAAATATTTCGAACATTGGTTATTTATACTTTCACTACAGGGGTATTGGCATTGCTAAAACTACAATTAGCAGCGTATTTTCGTAAGTTTTAAAATTGTTTTTACTAACTTGACGGTTATTCCATTAATCAGTAGAATTAAACGCACAATGTTCAGTACTTGTTTCTGTTTCTAGTTAACTAGTTTTCTTTTAATATAACAGCTAAACTTTGAATTAAACGAGCATTCCCAACGTACCATCTTACGACAGGAGAGTCGTCCTTCCTAATACTTCATATGCAACCTGTTTTTGTCCATTTCTATTTATGTTTAATCTTCAGTATTTTTGTAAGTTTTATATTTGTTTTTACTAACTTGACGGTTATTTCATTAATCAGAAGAACTAAACGCACAATGTTCAGTACTTGTTTTTGTTTCGATTTCAATAGTTTTCTTTTAATATAACAGCTAAACTTTGAATCAAACGAGCATTCCAACGAACCGTCTTACGACAAGAGTGTCGTCTTCCTAATACTGCATATGCAACCTGTTTTTGTTCATTTCTATTTATGTTTACTCTTCAGTTTGAAACGAGTGGGATTAATTTAATCAGTAGAATATTACGCACAATGATCAGTAATTGTTGCTGGTTATGATATTAAAAGTCCTAGCTTAATTTAAGAAAACCATTCTTACATTCGTTATTAATCTTTTAATTTTAAGATAAATTACGAAATTAAAATTAATAATTTTTCTTTTAATATAACAGCTAAACTTTGAATCAAACGAGCATTCCCAAGTACCGTCGTACGACAGGAGAGTCGTCCTTCCTAATACTGCATATGCAACCTGTTTTTGTTCATTTCTATTTATGTTTTCTCTTCAATTTGAAACGAGTGGAATTTTTTAAATCAGTAGAATATTACGCACAATGATCAGAAATTGTTACTGGTTTTGATATTAAAAGCGCTAGCTTAATTTAAGAAAATCATTCGAACATTGGTAATTTATCCTTTCACTACAGGGGTATTGGCATTGCTAATACTACAATTAGCAGCGTATTTTCGTAAGTTTTATAATTGTTTTTTTTAACTTGACGGTTATTCCATTAATCAGTAGAATTAAACGCACAATGTTCATTACTTGTTTTTGTTTCTAGTTGAATAGTTTTCTTTTAATATAACAGCTAAACTTTGAATCAAACGAGCATTCCCAACGTACCGTCTTACGACAGGAGAGTCGTCCTTCCTAATACTGCATATGCAACCTGTTTTCGTTCATTTCTATTTATGTTTACTCTTCAATTTGAAACGAGTGGGATTTGTTTAATCAGTAGAATATTACGCACAATGATCAGTAATGGTTACTGGTTTTGATATTAAAAGCCCTAGCTTAATTTAAGAAAATCATTTGAACATTCGTAATTTATCCTTTCACTCCAGGGGTATTCGCATTGCTAATACTACGATTGGTACGATTTGTAAGTTTTATAATTGTTTTTACTAACTTGACGGTTATTCCATTAATCAGTAGAATTAAACGCACAATGTTCAGTACTTGTTTTTGTTTCGAGTTGAATAGGTTTCTTTTAATATAAAAGCTAAACTTTCAATCAAACGAGCATTCTCAACGTACCGTCTTACGACAGGAGAGTAGTCCTTCCTAATAATGCATATGCAACCTGTTTTTGTTCATTTCTATTTATGTTTACTCTTCAATTTGAAACGAGTGGGATTTGTTTAATCAGTAGAATATTACGCAAAATGATCAGTAATGGTTACTGGTTTTGATATTAAAAGCCCTAACTTAATTTAAGAAAATCATTTGAACATTCGTAATTTATAATTTCACTCCAGGGGTATTCGCATTGCCAATACTACGATTGGTACGATTTGTAAGTTTTATAATTGTTTTACTAACTTGACGGTTATTCCATTAATCAGTAGAATTAAACGCACAATGTTCAGTACTTGTTTTTGTTTCGAGTTGAATAGGTTTCTTTTAATATATCAGCTAAACTTTGAATCAAACAATTATTCCCAACGTACCGTCTTACGACAGGAGAGTTGTCCTTCCTAATACTGCATATGCAACCTGTTTTTGTTCATTTCTATTTATGTTTACTCTTCAGTTTAAAACGAGTGGGATTAATTTATCAGTAGAATATTACGCAAAATGATCAGTAATTGTTACTGGTTTTGATACTAAAAGTCCTAGCTTAATTTAAGAAAATCATTCGAACAATGGTAATTTATCCTTTCACTACAAGGGTATTGGCATTCCTAATGCAACAATTAGCAGCGTATTTTCGTAAGTTTCATAATTGTTTTTACTAACTTGACGGTTATTCCATTAATCAGTAGAATTAAACGCGCAATGTTCAGTACTTGTTTTTGTTTCTAGTTGAATAGTTTTCTTTTAATATAAAAGCTAAACTTTGAATCAAACGAGCATTCTCAACGTACCGTCTTACGACAGGAGAGTAGTCCTTCCTAATAATGCATATGCAACCTGTTTTTGTTCATTTCTATTTATGTTTACTCTTCAATTTGGAACGAGTGGGATTTGTTTAATCAGTAGAATATTACGCAAAATGATCAGTAATTGTTACTGGTTTTGATATTAAAAGCCCAGCCTAATTTAAGAAAATCATTCGAACATTGGTAATTTATCCTTTCACTGTGCTAATACTACAATTAGCAGCGTACTCTTCAGTTTTACTCCTCAGTTTGAAACGAGTGGGATTAATTTATCAGTAGAATATTACGCAAAATGATCAGTAATTGTTACTGGTTTTGATATTAAAAGTCCTAGCTTAATTGAAGAAAATCATTCGAACATTCGTAATTTATCCTTTCACTACAGGGGTATTGGCATTGCTAATACTACAATTAGCAGCGTATTTTCGTAAGTTTTATAATTGTTTATACTAACTTGACGGTTATTCCATTAATCAGTAGAATTAAACGCACAATGTTCAGTACTTGTTTTTGTTTCTAGTTGAATAGTTTGCTTTTAATATAAAAGCTAAACTTTGAATCAAACGAGCATTCCCAACGTACCGCCTTACGACATGAGGGTCGTCCTTCGTAATACTGCATATGCAACCTGTTTTTGCTCATTTCTATTTATGTTTACTCTTCAATTTGAAACGAGTGAGATTTTTTTAATCAGTAGAATATTACGCACAATGATCAGTAATTGTTACTGGTTTTGATATTGAAAGATCTAGCTTAATTTAAGAAAATCATTCGAACATTCGTAATTTATCCTTTCACTCCAGGGGTATTCGCATTGCTAATACTACGATTGGTACGATTTGTAAGTTTTATAATTGTTTTTACTAACTTGACGGTTATTCCATTAATCAGTAGAATTAAACGCACAATGTTCAGTACTTGTTTTTGTTTCGAGTTGAATAGGTTTCTTTTAATATAACAGCTAAACTTTTAATCAAACAAGCATTCCCAACGTACCGTCTTACGACAGGACAGTTGTCTTTCCTAATACTGCATATGCAACCTGTTTTTGTTCATTTCTATTTATGAGTAGTTTGAAACGAGTGGGATAAATTTATCAGTAGAATATTACGCAAAATGATCAGTAATTGTTACTGGTTTTGATATTAAAAGCCCTAGCTTAATTTAAGAAAATCATTCGAACATTGATTATTTATCCTTTCACTACAGGGGTATTGGCATTGCTAATACTACAATTAGCAGCGTATTTTCGTAAGTTTTATAATTGTTTTTACTAACTTGACTTTTATTCCATTAATCAGTAGAATTAAATGCACAATGTTCACTACTTGTTTTTGTTTCAAGTTGAATAGTTTTCTTTTAATATAACAGCTAAACTTTGAATCAAATGAGCATTCCCAACGTACCGTCTTGCGACAGGAGAGTTGTCCTTCCTAATACTGCATATGCAACCTGTTTTTGTTCATTTCTATTTATGTTTACTCTTCAATTTGAAACGAGTGGGATTTTTTAAATCAGTAGAATATTACGCACAATGACCAGAAATTTTTACTGGTTTTGATATTAAAAGCCCTAGCTTAATTTAAAAAAATCATTCGAACATTGGTAATTTATCCTTTCACTACAGGGGTATTGGCATTGCTAATACTACGATTGGCAGCGATTTTTGTAAGTATTATAATTGTTTTTACTAACTTGACGGTTATTCCATTAATCAGTAGAATTAAACGCACAATGTTCAGTACTAGTTTTTGTTTCTAGTTGAATAGTTTTCTTTTAATATAACAGCTAACTTTGAATCAAACGAGCATTCCCAACGTACCGTCTTACGACAGGAGAGTCGTCCTTCCTAATACTGAATATGCAACCTGTTTTTGTTCATTTCTATTTATGTTAACTCTTCAGTTTGAAACGAGTGGGATTAATTTAATCAGTAGAATATTACGCACAATGATCAGTAATTGTTACTGGTTTTGATATTAAAAGTAATAGCTTAATTTAGGAAAATTATTCGAACATTCGTAATTTATCCTTTCACTACAGTGATATTGGCATTGCTTATACTAAAATTGGTAGCGTATTTTTGTAAGTTCTATAATTGTTTTTACTAGCTTGACGGTTATTCCATAAGTCAGTAGAATTAAACGCACAATGTTCAGTACTTGTTTATGTTTCTAGTTGAATAATTTTATTTTAATATAACAGCTAAACTTTGAATCAAACGAGCATTCCCAACGTACCGTCTTACGACAGGAGAGTCGTCCTTCCTAATTCTGCATATGCAACCTGTTTTTGCTCATTTCTATTTATGTTTACTCTTCAATTTGAAACGAGTGAGATTTTTTTAATCAGTAGAATATTACGCACAATGATCAGTAATTGTTACTGGTTTTGATATTAAAAGTCCTAGGTTAATTTAAGAAAATCATTCGAACATTCGTAATTTATCCTTTCACGCCAGGGGTATTCGCATTGCTAATACTACGATTGGTACGATTTGTGAGTTTTATAATTCTTTTTACTAACTTGACGGTTATTCCATTAATCAGTAGAAGTAAACGCACAATGTTCAGTACTTGTTTTTGTTTCGAGTTGAATAGGTTTTTTTAAATATAACAGCTAAACTTTGAATCAAACAAGCATTCCCAACGTACCGTCTAACGACAGGACAGTTGTCTTTCCTAATACTGCATATGCAACCTGTTTTTGTTCATTTCTATTTATGTTTACTCTTCAGTTTGAAACAAGTGGGATTAATTTATCAGTAGAATATTCCGCAAAATGATCAGTAATTGTAACTGGTTTTGATATTAAAAGTCCTAGCTTAATTTAAGAAAATCATTCGAACATTGGTAATTTATCCTTTCACTACAAGGGTATTGGCATTGCTAATACAACAATTAGCAGCGTATTTTCGTAAGTTTTATAATTGTTTTTTCTAACTTGACGGTTATTCCATAAATTAGTAGAATTCAACGCACAATGTTCAGTGCTTGTTTTTGTTTCTAGTTGAATAGTTTTCTTTTAATATAAGAGCTAATCTTTGAATCAAACGAGCATTCCCAACGTACCGTCTTACGACAGGAGAGTCGTCTTTCCTAATACTGCATATTCAACATGTTTTTGTTCATTTCTATTGATGTTTACTCTTCAGTTTGAAACGAGTGGGATTAATTTAATCAGTAGAATATTACGCACAATGATCAGTAATTGTTACTGGTTATGATATTAAAAGTCCTAGCTTAATTTAAGAAAATCATTCTTACATTCGTAACTTATCCTTTCACTACGGGGGTATTGGCATTGCTAATACAACAATTGGCAGCGTATTTTTGTAAGTTTTATAATTGTTTTTAAGAACTTGACGGTTATTTCATTAATCAGTAGAATTAAACGCACAATGTTCAGTATTTGTTTTTGTTTCAAGTTGTATAGTTTCCTTTAAATATAACAGCTAAACTTAAAAATCAAACGATTATTCCCAACGTACCGTCTTACGACAGGAGAGTCGTCCTTCCTAATACTCTATATGCAACCTGTTTTTGTTCATTTCTATTTACGTTTACTTTTCAGTATTTTTGTAAGTTTTATATTTGTTTTTACTAACTTGACGGTTATTTCATTTATCAGTAGAAATAAACGCACAATGTTCAGTACTTGTTTTTGTTTCGATTCCAATAGTTTTCTTTTAATATAACAACTAAACTTTGAATCAAACGAGCATTCCCAACGTACCGTCTTACGACAGGAGAGTCGTCTTCCTAATACTGCATATGCAACCTGTTTTTGTTCATTTCTATTTATGTTTACTCTTCAGTTTGAAACGAGAGGGATTAATTTAATCAGTAGAATATTACACACAATGATCAGTAATTGTTGCTGGTTATGATATTAAAAGTCCTAGGTTAATTTAAGAAAATCATTCTTACATTCGTAATTTATCCTTTCACTACGGGGGTATTGGCATGGCTAATACTACAATTGGCAGCGTATTTTTGTAAGTTTTATAATTGTTTTTACTAACTTGACGGTTATTTCATTATTCAGTAGAATTAAACTCACAATGTTCAGTACTTGTTTTTGTTTCGAGTTGAATAGTTTTCTTTTAATATAACAGCTAAACTTTAAATCAAACGAGCATTCCCAACGTACCGTCTTACGACAGGAGAGTCGCCCTTCCTAATACTGCATATGCAACCTGTTTTTGTTCATTTCTGTTTATGTTTTATCTTCAATTTGAAACGACTGGGATTTTTTTTAATCAGCAGAATATTACGCACAATGATCAGAAATTGTTACTGGTTTCGATATTAAAAGCCCTAGCTTAATTTAAGAAAATCATTCGAACATTGGTAATTTATCCTTTCACTACAGGGGTATTGGCATTGCTAATACTACAATTAGCAGCGTATTTTCGTAAGTTTTATAATTGTTTTTACTAACTTGACGGTTATTCCATTAATCAGTAGAATGAAATACACAATGTTCAGTACTTGTTTTTGTTTCGAGTTGAATAGGTTTCTTTTAATTAAGGCCACAGGGTGTCCGCCTTCGAGATTTGTTGGGTAGACTTCAGTGGCTGAGTCGGGCTTCATGATGTGCTAAAAAACAAATGACTGACGACAGCCGCCGTCGTCGTTTGTTAACAAACCCAAATTAAAAATTAATGAAACCAATTCCAAAACGAAGAATACAGTTAACAGTGGACTTTTGCATGGAGAATTTAATTGTGGGAAAATTTTATCCCAAAGAATGAAAACTCGGGACACAGTAAGTCATTATGGGATTATTTTAAGGTGTCGTCATTGAACCCACACTAGTTTAAAGGCAGTTTAATGATCTCTTTTGCCTATACTATTTCCAGGGCAAATGCTTGAAAACCTATACTGGACATAAGAATGGAAAATATTGCCCCTTCGCCAACCTCTCAGGTACTGGAGGAAAAGTAGCGCATAGTTTAACAAGTTGAAGATTGTATTGTGAACTTAATGTATCATTCTTTCAATAGTGGATCGTGTCCCGTTCTGGAGCCAACATGGTTTACATTTGGAACTTGCAAACGAAACTAATTGTTTGAAAACTTCAGGATCATAGAGGTAAGACTTTTCATTAGCCTGTGGCCGGTATTGTGTACATGTATTATAGTAATTGTACATGTATGCAATAATGTAATTGTGTGTAATGTAATTGCAATACATGTATTACATACATGTATTATGTATTATAGTAATTTTTTTTTCTCAAGTGCACATTACAACCGTAATGGATCTTCCTTGTTCATCATATTGCAATACAATATCATAAGTGAAGGAGAAACAAGGACATTCATCATAGTGCGTGGAACAATCAGAGCCGGATTTTTTCTTTTATATGTGTTCAGTGGTACAGGCAAGAGAGAACGCCAAGCTTCGTTCTGCATTCTGAATTCTCGGGGGTACGGCAGGCACATGCGGTGGCTCAGCCAACTGAAAAATCTGAGTTCCATGACTAAAAATATTCAAAGAAATACGACATCGTCAGGTGGAAAAATGTCATACATTTTTACCTGTTACTCGTACTATCATAAGACGGTTAACTTATACTACTGCCACAAGGGCACAGACATTTAACTTGTACTACTACCACTACGGCACAAACGGTAAACTTATTCTTCTACCACAAAGGTGCAGACACGGAACTTATACTACCACCACAAGGGCACACGCGAGTGACTTACACTACCGCCACAAGGGCAAAGGCCGTTGACTTATATTACTGCCACAAGGGCACATACGAGAAACTTATACTACTGCCACAGGGGCAAAGACCGTTGACTTATATTACTGCCACAAGGGCACACACGAGTAGCTTATACTACTGCCACAAGGGCAAAGACCGTTGACTTATTGTACTGCCACAAGGGCACACACGAGTGACTTACATTACTACCACAAGGGTACACACACGGGACTTATATTACCACCACTAGGGCACACGCGAGTGACTTACACTACCGCCACAAGGGCATGAAGGAGTGACTTAAATTACTACCACAAGAGCATACACCAGTAAGATATACTGTTACGACAAAGGCACACGCGACTAACTTAGACTACTAGCACAATTGCATTGCTAAGCAAAAAATAGTTAGCAAATGATAAAAGAGTATTGAAACATTACAAGCTTGGTCAGCAGCATTCCGATCCATGGTTACTTGGATAAGAGCAACTATTACCACACTAGCCTGAAATAAACAATTTTGTTTTCAACATAAACACAAAACAATACCAACAATTTCAACACAATTACTTGTCTGGGAATCAATATCAATCCTCCAACACAATCCTGAGTGGCACGCAATCTAAACTGTGTCCCTTCTTTTGGTGGGAACAATTTTATTGAGAAAAACAATGTGTAGCATGTATTATGTAACTTCAATATAAACAAAATATGCATTCAAACTTACGTAGCTTAGTTGGGTAACAGCAACTATTACCACACTAGCCTGAAATAAACAACATAATTTTCAACGTAAAAACCAAACAATACCAATAACACAATTACTTACGCTGGGAAATCCTTAGAAATCTGAATACTCCCAAAACAATCCAAACAATCTGCGGTCACCAACACTTAGAACGTTTTCAACTCGACAAATTTTTATTTGAAACCGAGCAACAATAAGCAAGAACCTTTGGCGAACTGAAGAGCCGAGAACTTACGTTTGGCCATCGTTTGGCTAACGCAAATCGCGCACTAGATAAATCCCTAAACACACACTGGAAAACTAAATACCACTACCAGCGTCGAGCACACGTCGATGACTGACACTTGGCTAGACGGGGCTTCAAAAAATGTAAAACAAATGACAAACGACAGCCGCCTAGCCATTTCTAAACAAACACAAATTACAAATTTACAAGCCAATCTTTCATCACGAAAAATACCTTAAACAATACACTTTTGCACGGAGAATTCAACTGTCGCAAAATTTCAACCTAAAAACGAAAACTCCCGACACAGGAGGGTCCCTAAATTCACCAACTAATCACAGCCCGACTTATAAGACCAAAATTTGAATTTTGATGGGGTAAATATATATATAAGATTAACAAAGAAACCTGCAGATTTGGAAACAACCTCTTACCATGTAGTTTTCGACGGCCAATAACATGGAGAAAAAATAAAAACGAAAAAATTCCCGTTTGAGCAAGAAAAAAGTCTGCCCAATACGCAGCCAATCCCAACCCGGCTGGAACCCCTGGGGAAACAATAAACAGTTTGGGGCAAAAATAAGTACCGCATAGCCTTCTAGTTTTACTAAAGTAAATCTCTCAGGTATATAACAGCTAAAATTTGAATCAAACAAGCATTCCCAACGTACCGTCTTACGACAGGAGAGTCGTCCTTCCTAATACTGCATATTCAACATGTTTTTGTTCATTTCTATTGATGTTTACTCTTCAGTTTGAAACGAGTGGGATTAATTTATCAGTAGAATATTACGCAAAATGATCAGTAATTGTTACTGGTTTTGATATTAAAAGTCCTAGCTTAGTTTAAGAAAATCATTCGAACATTGGTAATTTATCCTTTCACTACAAGGGTATTGGCATTGCTAATACAACAATTAGCAGCGTATTTACGTATGTTTTATAATTGTTTTTACTGACTTGACGGTTATTCCATAAATCAGTAGAATTCAACGCACAATGTTCAGTGCTTGTTTTTGTTTCTAGTTGAATAGTTTTCTTTTAATATAACAGCTAAACTTTGAATCAAACGAGCATTCCCAACGTACCGTCTTACGACAGGAGAGTCGTCCTTCCTAATACTGCATATGCAACCTGTTTTTGTTCATTTCTATTTATGTTTTCTCTTCAATTTGAAACGAGTGGGATTTTTTAAATCAGTAGAATATTACGCACAATGATCAGAAATTTTTACTGGTTTTGATATTAAAAGCCCTAGCTTAATTTAAGAAAATCATTCGAACATTGGTAATTTATCCTTTCACTACAGGGGTATTGGCATTGCTAATACTACAATTAGCAGCGTAATTTCGTAAGTTTTATAATTGTTTTTACTAACTTGACGGTTATTTCATTAATCAGTAGAATGAAACGCACAATGTTCAGTACTTGTTTTTGTTTCGAGTTGAATAGGTTTCTTTTAATATAACAGCTAAAATTTGAATCAAAAGTATTACGCACAATGATCAGTAATTGTTGCTGGTTATGATATTAAAAGTCCTAGCTTAATTTAAGAAAATCATTCTTACATTCGTAATTTATCCTTTCACTACGGGGGTATTGGCATTGCTAATACTACAATTGGCATCGTATTTTTGTAAGTTTTATAATTGTTTTTACTAACTTGACGGTTATTTCATTATTCAGTAGAATTAAACTCACAATGTTCAGTACTTGTTTTTGTTTCGAGTTGAATAGTTTTCTTTTAATATAACAGCTAAACTTTGAATCAAACGTGCATTCCCAACGTACTGTTTTACGACAGACGAGTCGTCCTTCCTAATACTGCATATGCAACCTGTTTTTGTTCATTTCTATTTATGTTTACTGTTCAATTTGAAACGAGTGGGATTTGTTTAATCAGTAGAATATTACGCACAATGATCAGTAATTGTTACTGGTTTTGATATTAAAAGCCCTAGCTTAATTTAAGAAAATCATTCTTACATTCGTAATTTTTCCTTTCACTACGGGGGTATTGGCATTGCTAATACTACAATTGGCAGCGTATTTTTGTAAGTTTTATAATAGTTTTTTTACTAACTTGACGGTTATTCCATAAATCAGTAGAATTAAACGCACAATGTTCAGTACTTGTTTTTGTTTCTAGTTGAATAATTTTCTTTTAATATAACAGCTTAACTGTGAATCAAAAGAGCATTCCCAACGTACCGTCTTACGACAGGAGAGTCGTCCTTCCTTATTCTGCATATGCAACCTGTTTTTGCTCATTTCTATTTATGTTTACTCTTCAATTTGAAACGAGCGAGATTTGCTTAATCAGTAGAATATTACGCAAAATGATCAGTAATTGTTACTGGTTTTGATATTAAAAGCCCTAGCTTAATTTAAGATAATCATTCGAACATTGGTAATTTATCCTTTCACTTCAAGGGTATTGGCATTGCTAATACAACAATTAGCAGCGTATTTTCGTAAGTTTTTTTATTGTTTTTACTAACTTGACGGTTATTCCATAAATCAGTAGAATTAAACGCACAATATTCAGTACTTGTTTTTGTTTCTACGTGAATAGTTTTCTTTTCATATAACAGCTAAACTTTGAATCAAACAAGCATTCCCAACGTACCGTCTTACGACAGGAGAATCGTCCTTCCTTATACTGCATATGCAACT
Source organism: Daphnia sinensis (assembly GCA_013167095.2). Classification (NCBI taxonomy): domain Eukaryota; kingdom Metazoa; phylum Arthropoda; class Branchiopoda; order Diplostraca; family Daphniidae; genus Daphnia; species Daphnia sinensis. The sequence goes on along the minus strand of WJBH02000046.1, from coordinate 35,479 downwards.
GTTTTGTTTATTTCTATTTATGTTTACTCTTCAGTTTGAAACGAGTGGGATTAATTATCAGTAGAATATTACGCAAAATGATCAGTAATTGTTACTGGTTTTGATATTAGAAGCCCTAGCTTAATTTAAGAAAATCATTCGAACATTCGTAATTTATCCTTTCACTACAGGGGTATTGGCATTGCTAATACTACAATTAGAAGCGTATTTTCGTAAGTTTTATAATTGTTTTTACTAACTTGACGGTTCTTCCATTAATCAGTAGAATTAAACGCGCAATGTTAAGTACTTGTTTTTGTTTCGAGTTGAATAGTTTTCTTTTAATATAACAGCTAAACTTTGAATTAAACGAGCATTCCCAACGTACCGTCTTACGACAGGAGAGTCGTCCTTCCTAATACTACATATGGAACCTGTTTTTGTTCATTTCTATTTATGTTTACTCTTCCATTTGAAACGAGTGGGATTTGTTTAATCAGTAGAATATTACGCACAATGATCAGTAATTGTTACTGGTTTTGATATTAAAAGTCCTAGCTTAATTAAGAAAATCATTCGAACATTCGTAATTTATCCTTTCAATACAGGGGTATTGGCATTGCTAATACTAAGATTGCCAGCGATTTTTGTAAGTTTTAAATTGTTTTTACTAACTTGACGGTTATTCCATAAATCAGTAGAATTAAACGCACAACGTTCAGTACTTGTTTTTGTTTCTACGTGAATAGTTTTCTTTTAATATAACAGCTAAACTTTGAATCAAACGAGCATTCCCAACGTACCGTCTTACGACAGGAGAATCGTCCTTCCTAATACTGCATATGCAACTGTTTTTGTTCATTTCTATTTATGTTTACTCTTCAGTTTAAAACGAGTGGGATTAATTTATCAGTAGAATATTACGCAAAATGATCAGTAATTGTTACTGGTTTTCATATTAAAAGTCCTAGCTTAATTTAAGAAAATCATTCGAACATTGGTAATTTATACTTTCACTGTGCTAATACTACAATTAGCAGCGTATTTTCGTAGGTTTTATAATTGTTTTTACTAACTTGACGGTTATTCCATTAATCAGTAGAATTAAACGCACAATGTTCAGTACTTATTTTTGTTTCGAGTTGAATAGGTTTCTTTTAATATAACAGCTAAACTTTGAATCAAACAAGCATTCCCAACGTACCGTCTTACGACAGGAGAGTCGTCCTTCCTAATACTGCATATGCAACCTGTTTTTGTTAATTTCTATTTATGTTTACTCTTCAATTTGAAACGAGTGGGATTTGTTTAATCAGTAGAATATTACGCACAATGATCAGTAATTGTTACTGGTTTTGATATTAAAAGCCCTAGCCTAATTTAAGAAAATCATTCGAACATTGGTAATTTATCCTTTCACTGTGCTAATACTACAATAAGCAGCGTATTTTCGTAAGTTTTATAATTGTTTTTACTATCTTGACGGTTATTCCATTAATCAGTAGAATTAAACGCACAATGTTCAGTACTTGTTTTTGTTTCTAGTTGAATAGTTTTCTTTTAATATAACAGCTAAACTTTGAATCAAACGAGCATTCCCAACGTACCGTCTTACGACAAGAGAGTCGTCCTTCCTAATACTGCATATGCAACCTGTTTTTGTTCATTTCTATTTATGTTTACTCTTCAATTTGAAACGAGTGGGATTTGTTTAATCAGTAGAATATTACGCACAATGATCAGTAATTGTTACTGGTTTTGATATTAAAAGCCCTAGCTTAATTTAAGAAAATCATTCGAACATTGGTAATTTATCCTTTCACTGTGCTAATACTACAATTAGCAGCGTATTTTCGACAGTTTTATAATTGTTTTTACTAACTTGACGGTTATTCCATTAATCAGTTGAATTAAACGCACAATGTTCAGTACTTGTTTTTGTTTCGAGTTGAATAGGTTTCTTTTAATATAACAGCTTAACTTTGAATCAAACAAGCATTCCCAACGTACCGTCTTACGACAGGACAGTCGTCCTTCCTAATACTGCATATGCAACCTGTTTTTGTTCATTTCTATTTCTGTTTACTTTTCAATTTGAAACGAGTGGGATTTGTTTAATCAGTAGAATATTACGCAAAATGATCAGTAATTGTTACTGGTTTTGATATTAAAAGCCCTAGCTTAATTTAAGAAAATCATTCGAACATTGGTAATTTATCCTTTCACTGTGCTAATACTACAATTAGCAGCGTATTTTCGACAGTTTTATAATTGTTTTTACTAACTTGACGGTTATTCCATTAATCAGTAGAATTAAACGCACAATGTTCAGTACTTGTTTTTGTTTCGAGTTGAATAGGTTTCTTTTAATATAACAGCTAAACTTTGAATCAAACGAGCATTCCCAACGTACCGTCTTACGACAGGAGAGTCGTCCTTCCTAATACTGCATATGCAACCTGTTTTTGTTCATTTCTATTCATGTTTACTCTTCAATTTGAAACGAGTGGGATTTGTTTAATCAGTAGAATATTACGCACAATGATCAGTAATTGTTACTGGTTTTGATATTAAAAGCCCTGCTAATACTACAGTTAGCAGAGTATCTTCGTAAGTTTTATAATTGTTTTTACTAACTTGACGGTTATTCCATTAATCAGTAGAATTAAACGCACAATGTTCAGTACTTGTTTTTGTTTCTAGTTGAATAGTTTTCTTTTAATATAAAAGCTAAACTTTGAATCAAACAAGCATTCTCAACGTACCGTCTTACGACAGGAGAGTCGTCCTTCCTAATACTGCATATGCAACCTGTTTTTGTTCATTTCTATTTATGTTTACTCTTCAATTTGAAACGAGTGGAATTTGTTTAATCAGTAGAATATTACGCACAAGGATCAGTTATTGTTACTGGTTTTGATATTAAAAGCCCTAGCTTAATTTAAGAAAATCATTCGAACATTCGTAATTTATCCTTTCACTACAGGGGTATTGGCATTGCTAATACTACAATTAGCAGCGTATTTTCGTAAGTTTTATAATTGTTTTTACTAACTTGACGGTTATTCCATTAATCAGTAGAATTAAACGCACAATGTTCAGTACTTGTTTTTGTTTCGAGTTGAATAGTTTTCTTTTAATATAACAGCTAAACTTTGAATCAAACGAGCATTCCCAACGTACCGTCTTACGACAGGAGAGTCGTCCTTCCTAATACTGCATATGCAATCTGTTTTTGTTCATTTCTATTTATGTTTACTCTTCAATTTGAAACGAGTGGGATTTATTTAATCAGTAGAATATTACGCAAAATGATCAGTAATTGTTACTGGTTTTGATATTAAAAGCCCTAGCTTAATTTAAGAAAATCATTCGAACATTGGTAATTTATCCTTTCACTACAGGGGTATTGGCATTGCTAATACTACAATTAGCAGCGTATTTTCGTAAGTTTTATAATTGTTTTTACTAACTTGACGGTTATTCCATAAATCAGTAGAATTCAACGCACAATGTTCAGTGCTTGTTTTTGTTTCTAGTTGAATAGTTTTCTTTTAATATAACAGCTAAACTTTGAATCAAACGAGCATTCCCAACGTACCGTCTTACGACAGGAGAGTCGTCTTCCTATACTGCATATGCAACCTGTTTTTGTTCATTTCTATTTATGTTTACTCTTCAGTTTGAAACGAGTGGGATTAATTTAATCAGTAGAATATTACGCACAATGATCAGTAATTATTGCTGGTTATGATATTAAAAGTCCTAGCTTAATTTAAGAAAATCATTCTTACATTCGTAATTTATCCTTTCACTACGGGGGTATTGGCATTGCTAATGCAACAATTAGCAGCGTATTTTCGTAAGTTTTATAATTGTTTTTACTTACTTGACCGTTATTTCATTATTCAGTAGAATTAAACTCACAATGTTCAGTACTTGTTTTTGTTTTGAGTTGAATAGTTTTCTTTTAATATAACAGTTAAACTTTGAATCAAACGAGCATTCCCAACGTACCGTCTTTTGACAGGAGAGTTGTCCTTCCTAATACTTCATATGCAACCTGTTTTTGTTCATTTCTATTGATGTTTAGTCTTCAGTTTGAAACGAGTGGGATTATTTTATCAGTAGAATATTACGCAAAATGATCAGTAATTGTTACTGGTTTTGATATTAAAAGTCCTAGCTTAATTTAAGAAAATCATTCGAACATTGGTTATTTATCCTTTCACTTCAAGGGTATTGGCATTGCTAATACAACAATTAGCAGCGTATTTTCGTAAGTTTTATAATTGTTTTTACTAACTTGACGGTTATTCCATTAATCAGTAAGGAGAGTCGTCCTTCCTAATACTGCATATGCAACCTGTTTTTGTTCATTTCTATTTATGTTTACTCTTCAATTTGAAACGAGTGAGATTTGTTTAATCAGTAGAATATTACACACAATGATCAGTAATTGTTACTGGTTTTGATATTAAAAGCCCTAGCTTAATTTAAGAAAATCATTCGAACATTGGTAATTTATCCTTTCACTAAAGGGGTATTGGCATTGCTAATACTACAATTAGCAGCGTATTTTCGTAAGTTTTATAATTGTTTTTACTAACTTGACGGTTATTCCATTAATCAGTAGAATTAAACGCACAATGTTCAGTGCTTGTTTTTGTTTCGAGTTGAATAGGTTTCTTTTAATATATCAGCTAAACTTTGAATCAAACAAGCATTTCCAACGTACCGTCTTACGACAGGAGAGTTGTCCTTCCTAATACTGCATATGCAACCTGTTTTTGTTCATTTCTATTTATGTTTACTCTTCAGTTTGAAACGTTTGGGATTAATTTATCAGTAGAATATTACGCAAAATGATCAGTAATTGTTACTGGTTTTGATACTAAAAGTCCTAGCTTAATTTAAGAAAATCATTCGAACAATGGTAATTTATCCTTACACTACAAGGGTATTGGCATTGCTAATGCAACAATTAGCAGCGTATTTTCGTAAGTTTTATAATTGTTTTTACTAACTTGACGGTTATTCCATTAATCAGTAGAATAAAACGCACAATGTTCAGTACTTGTTTTTGTTTCTAGTTGAATAATTTTCTTTTAATATAACAGCTAAACTTTGAATCAAACGAGCATTCCCAACATACCGTCTTACGACAGGAGAGTCGTCCTTCCTAATTCTGCATATGCAACCTGTTTTTGCTCAATTCTATTTATGTTTACTCTTCAATTTGAAACGAGCGAGATTTTTTTAATCAGTAGAATATTACGCACAATGATCAGTAATTGTTACTGGTTTTGATATTAAAAGTCCTAACTTAATTTAAGAAAATCATTCGAACATTCGTAATTTATCCTTTCACTACAGGGGTATTGGCATTGCTAATACTACGATTGGCAGCGATTTTTGTAAGTTATAATAATTGTTTTTACTAACTTGACGGTTATTCCATAAATCAGTAGAATTAAACGCACAATGTTCAGTACTTGTTTTTGTTTCTAGTTGAATAGTTTTCTTTTAATATAACAGCTAAACTTTGAATCAAACGAGCATTCCCAATGTACCGTCTTACGACAGGAGAGTCGTCCTTCCTAATACTGCATATGCAACCTGTTTTTGTTCATTTCTATTTATGTTTACTCTTCAGTTTGAAACAAGTGGGATAAATTTATCAGTAGAATATTACGCAAAGTGATCAGTAATTGTTACTGGTTTTGATATTAAAAGTCCTAGCTTAATTTAAGATAATCATTCGAACATTCGTAATTTATCTTTTCATCGAGGGGTATTCGCATTGCTAATACTACGATTGGTACGATTTGTAAGTTTTATAATTGTTTTTACTAACCTGACGGTTATTCCATAAATCAGTAGAATTAAATGAACAATGTTCAGTACTTGTTTTTGTTTCCAGTTGAATAGTTTTCTTTTAATATAACAGCTAAACTTTGAATCAAACGAGCATTCCCAACGTACCGTCTTACGACAGGAGAGTCGTCCTTCCTAATATTGCATATGCAACCTGTTTTTGTTAATTTCTATTTATGTTTACTCTTCAATTTGAAACGAGTGGGATTTGTTTAATCAGTAGAATATTACGCACAATGATCAGTAATTTTTACTGGTTTTGATATTAAAAGTCCTAGCTTAATTTAAGAAAATCATTCGAACATTCGTAATTTATCCTTTCACTACAGGGGTATAGGCATTGCTAATGCTACGATTGGTGGCAGCGATTTTTGTAAGTTTTATAATTGTTTTTACTAACTTGACGGTTATTCCATAAATCAGTAGAATTAAACGCACAATGTTCAGTACTTGTTTTTGTTTCTAGTTGAATAGTTTTCTTTTAATATAACAGCTAAACTTTGAATCAAACGAGCATTCCCAACGTACCGTCTTACGACAGGAGAGTCGTCCTTCCTAATACTGCATATGCAACCTGTTTTTGTTCATTTCTATTTATGTTTACCCTTCAATTTGAAACGAGTGGGATTTGTTTAATCAGTAGAATATTACGCACAATGATCAGTAATTGTTACTGGTTTTGATATTAAAAGCTCTAGCTTAATTTAAGAAAATCATTCGAACATTGGTAATTTATCCTTTCACTGTGCTAATACTACAATAGCAGCGTATTTTCGTAAGTTTTATAACTGTTTTTACTAACTTGACGGTTATTCCATTAATCAGTAGAATTAAACGAACAATGTTCAGTACTTGTTTTTGTTTCTAGTTGAATAGTTTTCTTTCAATATAACAGCTAAACTTTGAATCAAACGAGCATTCCCAACGTACCGTCTTACGACAGGAGAGTCGTCCTTCCTAATACTGCATATGCAACCTGTTTTTGTTCATTTCTATTTATGTTAACTCTTCAATTTGAAACGAGTGGGATTTGTTTAATCAGTAGAATATTACGCACAATGATCAGTAATTGTTACTGTTTTTGATATTAAAAGCCCTAGCTTAATCTAAGAAATTAATTCGAACATTCGTAATTTATCCTTTCACTACAGGGGTATTGGCATTGCTAATACTACAATTAGCAGCGTATTTTCGTAAGTTTTATAAATGTTTTTACTAACTTGGCGGTTATTCCATTAATCAGTAAAATTAAACGCACAATGTTCAGTACTTATTTTTTTTTCGAGTTGAATAGGTTTCTTTTAATATAACAGCTAAACTTTGAATCAAACAAGCATTCCCAACGTACCGTCTTACGACTGGAGAGTCGTCCTTCCTAATACTGCATATGCAACCTGTTTTTGTTCATTTCTTTTTATGTTTACTCTTTAGTTTGAAACGAGTGGGATTAATTTATCAGTGGAATATTACGAAAAATGATCGGTAATTGTTACTGGTTTTGATATTAAAAGTCCTAGCTTAATTTAAGAAAATCATTCGAACATTGGTAATTTATCCTTTCACTACAAGGCTATTGGCATTGCTTATACAACAATTAGCAGCGTATTTTCGTAAGTTTTATAATTGTTTATACTAACTTGACAGTTATTCAATTAATCAGTAGAATAAAACGCACAATGTTCAGTACTTGTTTTTGTTTCTAGTTGAATAGTTTTCTTTTAATATAACAGCTAAACTTTGAATCAAACGAGCATTCCCAACGTACCGTCTTACGACAGGAGAGTCGTCCTTCCTAATACTGCATATGCAACCTTTTTTTGTTCAATTCTATTTATGTTTACTCTTTAGTTTGAAACGAGTGGGATTAATTTATCAGTAGAATATTACGCAAAATGATCAGTAATTGTTACTGGTTTTGATATTAAAAGTCCTAGCTTAATTTAAGAAAATCATTCGAACATTGGTAATTTATCCTTTCACTACAAGGGTATTGGCATTGCTAATACAACAATTAGCAGCGTATTTTCGTAAGTTTTATAATTGTTTTTACTAACTTGACGGTTATTCCATAAATCAGTAGAATTCAACGCACAATGTTCAGTGCTTGTTTTTGTTTCTAGTTGAATAGTATTCTTTTAATATAACAGCTAAACTTTGAATCAAACGAGCATTCCCAACGTACCGTCTTACGACAGGAGAGTCGTCCTTCCTAATACTGCATATTCAAAATGTTTTTGTTCATTTCTATTGATGTTTACTCTTCAGTTTGAAACGAGTGGGATTAATTTAATCAGTAGAATATTACGCACAATGATCAGTAATTGTTACTGGTTATGATATTAAAAGTCCTAGCTTAATTTAAGAAAATCATTCTTACATTCGTAACTTATCCTTTCACTACGGGGGTATTGGCATTGCTTATACTACAATTGGCAGCGTATTTTTGTAAGTTTTATAATTGTTTTTACTAACTTGATGGTTATTCCATTAATCAGTAGAATTAAACGCACAATGTTCAGTACTTGTTTTTGTTTCGAGTTGAATAGGTTTCTTTTAATATAACAGCTAAACTTTGAATCAAACAAGCATTCCCAACTTACCGTCTTACGACAGAAGAGTCGTCCTTCCTAATACTGCATATGAAACCTGTTTTTGTTCATTTCTATTTATGTTTACTCTTCAGTTTGAAACGAGTGGGATTAATTTATCAGTAGAATATTACGCAAAATGATCAGTAATTGTTACTGGTTTTGATATTAAAAGTCCTAGCTTAATTTAAGAAAATCATTCGAACATTGGTAAATTATCCTTTCACTGTGCTAATACTACAATTAGCAGCGTATTTTCGCAAGTTTTATAATTGTTTTTACTAACTTGACGGTTATTCCATAAATCAGTAGAATTAAACGCACAATGTTCGTTACTTGTTTTTGTTTCTAGTTGAATAGCTTTCTTTTAATATAACAGCTAAACTTTGAATAAAACGAGCATTCCCAACGTAACGTCTTTCGACAGGAGAGTTGTCCTTGCTAATACTGCATATGCGACCTGTTTTTGTTCATTTCTATTTATGTTTACTCTTCAACTTGAAACGAGTGGGATTTTTTTAATCAGTAGAATATTACGCACAATGATCAGTAATTGTTACTGGTTATGATATTAAAAGTCCTAGCTTAATTTAAGAAAATCATTCTTACATTCGTAACTTATCCTTTCACTACGGGGGTATTGGCATTGCTTATACTACAATTGGCAGCGTATTTTTGTAAGTTTAATAATTGTTTTTACTAACTTGACGGTTATTTCATTAATCAGTAGAACTCAACGCACAATGTTCAGCACTTGTTTTTGTTTCGAGTTGAATAGTTTTCTTTAAATATAACAGCTAAACTTTGAATCAAACGAGCATTCCCAACGTACCGTCTTACGACAGGAGAGTCGTCCTTCCTAATACTGCATATGCAACCTGTTTTTGTTCATTTCTATTTATGTTTACTCTTCAGTTTGAAACGTGTGGTATTAGTTTAATCAGTAGAATATTACGCAAAATGATCAGTAATTGTTACTGGTTTTGATATTAAAAGTCCTAGCTTAATTAAGAAAATCATTCGAACATTCGTAATTTATCCTTTCACTACGGGGTATTGGCATTGCTAATACTACAATTGCAGCGTATTTTTGTAAGTTTAATAATTGTTTTTACTAACTTGACGGTTATTTCATTAATCAGTAGAATTAAACGCACAATGTTCAGTACTTGTTTTTGTTTCGAGTTGAATAGTTTTCTTTTAATATAACAGCTAAACTTTGAATCAAACGAGCATTCCCAACGTACCGTCTTACGACAGGAGAGTCGTCCTTCCTAATACTGCATATGCGACCTGTTTTTGTTCATTTCTATTTATGTTTACTCTTCAACTTGAAACGAGTGGGATTTTTTTAATCAGTAGAATATTACGCACAATGATCAGTAATTGTTACTGGTTTTGATATTAAAAGTCCTAGCTTAATTTAGAAAATCATTCGAACATTGGTGATTTATCCTTTCACTGTGCTAATACTACAATTAGCAGCGTATTTTTGTAAGTTTTATAATTGTTTTTACTAACTTGACGGTTATTTCATTAATCAGTAGAATTAAACGCTCAATGTTCAGTACTTGTTTTTGTTTCGAGTTGAATAGGTTTCTTTTAATATAACAGCTAAAATTTGAATCAAACAAGCATTCCCAACGTACCGTCTTACGACAGGAGAGTCGTCCTTCCTAATACTGCATATGCAACCTTTTTGTTAATTTCTATTTATGTTTACTCTTCAGTTTGAAACGAGTGGCATTAATTTATCAGTAGAATATTACGCAAAATGATCAGTAATTGTTACTGGTTTTGATATTAAAAGTCCTAGCTTAATTTAAGAAAATCATTCGAACATTGGTAATTTATCCTTTCACTTCAAGGGTATTGGCATTGCTAATACAACAATTAGAGGCGTATTTTCGTAAGTTTTATACTTGTTTTTACTAACTTGACGGTTATTCCATTAATCAGTAGAATTAAACGCACAATGTTCAGCACTTGTTTCTGTTTCTAGTTGAATAGCTTTCTTTTAATATAACAGCTAAACTTTGAATAAAACGAGCATTCCCAACGTACCGTCTTTCGACAGGAGAGTTGTCCTTCTAATACTGCATATGCGACCGGTTTTTGTTCATTTCTATTTATGTTTACTCTTCAACTTGAAACGAGTGGGATTTTCTTAATCAGTAGAATATTACGCACAATGATCAGTAATTGTTACTGGTTATGATATTAAAAGTCCTAGCTTAATTTAAGAAAATCATTCTTACATTCGTAACTTATCCTTTCACTACGGGGGTATTGGCATTGCTTATACTACAATTGGCAGCGTATTTTTGTAAGTTTAATAATTGTTTTTACTAACTTGACGGTTATTCATTAATCAGTAGAACTAAACGCACAATGTTCAGTACTTGTTTTTGTTTCGAGTTGAATAGTTTTCTTTTAATATAACAGCTAAACTTTGAATCAAACGAGCATTCCAACGTACCGTCTTACGACAGGAGAGTCGTCCTTCCTAATACTGCATATGCAACCTGTTTTTGTTCATTTCTATTTATGTTTACTCTTCAGTTTGAAACGTGTGGTATTAGTTTAATCAGTAGAATATTACGCAAAATGATCAGTAATTGTTACTGGTTTTGATATTAAAAGTCCTAGCTTAATTTAAGAAAATCATTCGAACATTCGTAACTTATCCTTTCACTACGGGGGTATTGGCATTGCTTATACTACAATTGGCAGCGTATTTTTGTAAGTTTAATAATTGATTTTACTGACTTGACGGTTATTTCATTAATCAGTAGAACTCAACGCACAATGTTCAGCACTTGTTTTTGTTTCGAGTTGAATAGTTTTCTTTTAATATAACAGCTAAACTTTGAATCAAACGAGCATTCCCAACGTACCGTCTTACGACAGGAGAGTCGTCCTTCCTAATACTGCATATGCGACCTGTTTTTGTTCATTTCTATTTATGTTTACTCTTCAACTTGAAACGAGTGGGATTTTTTTAATCAGTAGAATATTACGCACAATGATCAGTAATTGTTACTGGTTATGATATTAAAAGTCCTAGCTTAATTTAAGAAAATCATTCGAACATTGGTGATTTATCCTTTCACTGTGCTAATACTACAATTAGCAGCGTATTTTTGTAAGTTTTATAATTGTTCTTACTAACTTGACGGTTATTTCATTATTCAGTAGAATTAAACTCTCAATGTTCAGTACTTGTTTTTGTTTCGAGTTGAATAGGTTTCTTTTAATATAACAGCTAAAATTTGAATCAAACAAGCATTCCCAACGTACCGTCTTACGACAGGAGAGTCGTCCTTCCTAATACTGCATATGCAACCTTTTTTTGTTAATTTCTATTTATGTTTACTCTTCAGTTTGAAACGAGTGGCATTAATTTATCAGTAGAATATTACGCAAAATGATCAGTAATTGTTACTGGTTTTGATATTAAAAGTCCTAGCTTAATTTAAGAAAATCATTCGAACATTGGTAATTTATCCTTTCACTTCAAGGGTATTGGCATTGCTAATACAACAATTAGAGGCGTATTTTCGTAAGTTTTATACTTGTTTTTACTAACTTGACGGTTATTCCATTAATCAGTAGAATTAAACGCACAATGTTCAGCACTTGTTTCTGTTTCTAGTTGAATAGCTTTCTTTTAATATAACAGCTAAACTTTGAATAAAACGAGCATTCCCAACGTACCGTCTTTCGACAGGAGAGTTGTCCTTCTAATACTGCATATGCGACCGGTTTTTGTTCATTTCTATTTATGTTTACTCTTCAACTTGAAACGAGTGGGATTTTCTTAATCAGTAGAATATTACGCACAATGATCAGTAATTGTTACTGGTTATGATATTAAAAGTCCTAGCTTAATTTAAGAAAATCATTCTTACATTCGTAACTTATCCTTTCACTACGGGGGTATTGGCATTGCTTATACTACAATTGGCAGCGTATTTTTGTAAGTTTAATAATTGTTTTTACTAACTTGACGGTTATTTCATTAATCAGTAGAACTCAACGCACAATGTTCAGCACTTGTTTTTGTTTCGAGTTGAATAGTTTTCTTTTAATATAACAGCTAAACTTTGAATCAAACGAGCATTCCCAACGTACCGTCTTACGACAGGAGAGTCGTCCTTCCTAATACTGCATATGCAACCTGTTTTTGTTCATTTCTATTTATGTTTACTCTTCAGTTTGAAACGTGTGGTATTAGTTTAATCAGTAGAATATTACGCAAAATGATCAGTAATTGTTACTGGTTTTGATATTAAAAGTCCTAGCTTAATTTAAGAAAATCATTCGAACATTGGTGATTTATCCTTTCACTGTGCTAATACTACAATTAGCAGCGTATTTTCGTAAATTTTATAATTGTTTTTACTAACTTGACGGTTATTCCATTAATCAGAAGAATAAAACGCACAATGTTCAGTACTTGTTTTTGTTTCGAGTTGAATAGTTTTCTTTTAATATAACAGCTAAACTTTGAATCAAACAAGCATACCCAACGTACCGTCTTACGACAGGAGAGTCGTCCTTCCTAATACTGCATATGCAACCTGTTTTTGTTCATTTCTATTTATGTTTACTTTTCAATTTGAAACGAGTGGGATTTGTTAAATCAGTAGAATATTACGCAAAATGATCAGTAATTGTTACTGGTTTTGATATTAAAAGTCCTAGCTTAATTTAAGAAAATCATTCGAACATTGGTAATTTATCCTTTCACTTTAAGGGTATTGGCATTGCTAATACAACAATTAGAGGCGTATTTTCGTAAGTTTTATAATTGTTTTTACTAACTTGACGGTTATTCCATTAATCAGTAGAATTAAACGCACAATGTTCGTTACTTGTTTTTGTTTCTAGTTGAATAGCTTTCTTTTAATATAACAGCTAAACTTTGAATAAAACGAGCATTCCCAACGTACCGTCTTTCGACAGGAGAGTCGTCCTTCCTAGTACTGCATATGCAACCTGTTTTTGTTCATTTCTATTTATGTTTACTCTTTAGTTTGAAACGAGTGGGATTAATTTAGCAGTAGAATATTACGCAAAATGATCAGTAAATATTACTGGTTTTTATATTAAAAGTCCTAGCTTAATTTAAGAAAATCATTCGAACATTCGTAATTTATCCTTTCACTACAGGGGTATTGGCATTGCTATTACTACAATTAGCAGCGTATTTTCGCAAGTTTTATAATTTTTTTTACTAACTTGACGGTTATTCCATTAATCAGTATAATTAAAGGCACAATGTTCAGTACTTGTTTTTGTTTCTAGTTGAATAGTTTTCTTTTAATATAACAGCAAATTTTTGAATCAAACGAGCATTCCCAACGTACCGTCTTACGACAGGAGAGTCGTCCTTCCTAGTACTGCATATGCAACCTGTTTTTGTTAATTTCTATTTATGTTTACTCTTCAATTTGAAACGAGTGGGATTTGTTTAATCATTAGAATAATATGCACAATAATCAGTAATTGTTACTGGTTTTGATATTAAAAGTCCTAGCTTAATTTAAGAAAATCATTCGAACATTCGTAATTTATCCTTTCACTACAGGGGTATTGGCATTGCTAATACTACGATTGGCAGCGATTTTTGTAAGTTTTATAATTGTTTTTACTAACTTGACGGTTATTCCATAAATCAGTAGAATTAAACGCACAATGTTCAGTACTTATTTTTGTTTCTAGTTGAATAGTTTTCTTTTAATATAACAGCTAATTTTTGAATAAAACGAGCATTCCAAACGTACCGTCTTACGACAGGAGAGTCGTCCTTCCTAATACTGCACATGCAACCTGTTTTTGTTCATTTCTATTTATGTTTACTCTTCAGTTTGAAACGATTTGGATTAATTTATCAGTAGAATATTACGCAAAATGATCAGTAATTGTTACTGGTTTTGATATTAAAAGTCCTAGCTTAATTTAAGAAAATCATTCGAACATTCGTAATTTATCCTTTCACTACAGGGGTATTGGCATTGCTAATACTACAATTAGCAGCGTATTTTCGCAAGTTTTATAATTGTTTTTACTAACTTGACGGTTATTCCATTAATCAGTAGAATAAAAGGCACAATGTTCAGTACTTGTTTTTGTTTCTAGTTGAATAATTTTCTTTTAATATAACAGCTAAACTTTGAATCAAACGAGAATTCCCAACGTATCGTCTTACGACAGGATAGTCGTCCTTCCTAATACTGCACATGCAACCTGTTTTTGTTCATTTCTATTTATGTTTACTCTCCAGTTTGAAACGAGTGGGATTTGTTTAATTAGTAGAATATTACGCACAATGATCAGTAATTGTTACTGGTTTTGATATTAAAAGTCCTAGCTTAATTTAAGAAAATCATTCGAACATTCGTAATTTATCCTTTCACTACAGGGGTATTGGCATTGCTAATACTACAATTAGCAGCGTATTTTCGCAAGTTTTATAATTGTTTTTACTAACTTGACGGTGTTCCATTAATCAGTAGAATTAAACGCACAATGTTCAGTATTTGTTTTTGTTTCTAGTTGAATAATTTTCTTTTAATATAACAGCTAAACTTTGAATCAAACGTGCATTCCCAACGTATCGTCTTACGACAGAAGAGTCGTCCTTCCTAATACTGCATATGCAACCTGTTTTTGTTCATTTCTATTTATGTTTACTCTTTAGTTTGAAACGAGTGGGATTAATTTATCAGTAGAATATTACGCAAAATGATCAGTAAATATTACTGGTTTTGATATTAAAAGTCCTAGCTTAATTTAAGAAAATCATTCGAACATTGGTAATTTATCCTTTCACTACAGGGGAATTGGCATTGCTTATAATACAATTGGCAGAGTAGTTTTGTAAGTTTTATAATTGTTTTTACTAACTTGACGGTTATTCCATTAATCAGTAGAATTAAACGCACAATGTTCAATACTTGTTTTTGTTTTGAGTTGAATAGTTTTTTTTTATATAACAGCTAAACTTTGAATCAAACGAGCATTCCCAACGTACCGTTTTACGACAGGAGAGTCGTCCTTCCTAATACTGCATATGCAACCTGTTTTTTTCATTTCTATTTATTTTTACTCTTCAATTTGAAACGAGTGGGATTTGTTTAATCAGTAGAATATTACGCACAATGATCAGTAATTGTTACTTGTTTTGATATTAAAAGTCCTAGCTTAATTTAAGAAAATCATTCGAACATTCGTAATTTATCCTTTCACTACAGGGGTATTGGCATTGCTAATACTACAATTAGCAGCGCATTTTCGCAAGTTTTATAATTGTTTTTACTAACTTGACGGTTATTCCATTAATCAGTAGAATTAAACACACAATGTTCAATACTTGTTTTTGTTTTGAGTTGAATAGTTTTTTTTAATATAACAGCTAAACTTTGAATCAAACGAGCATTCCCAACGTACCGTCTTACGACAGGAGAGTCGTCCTTCCTAATACTGCATATGCAACGTGTGTTCATTTCTATTTATTTTTACTCTTCAATTTGAAACGAGTGGGATTTGTTTAATCAGTAGAATATTACGCACAATGATCAGTAATTGTTACTGGTTTTGATATTAAAAGTCCTAGCTTAATTTAAGAAAATCATTCGAACATTCGTAATTTATCCTTTCACTACAGGGGTATTGGCATTGCTAATACTACAATTAGCAGCGTATTTTCGCAAGTTTTATAATTGTTTTTACTAACTTGACGGTTATTCCATTAATCAGTAGAATTAAACGCACAATGTTCAGTACTTGTTTTTGTTTCTAGTTGAATAGTTTTCTTTTAATATAACAGCTAATTTTTGAATCAAACGAGCATTCGCAACGTACCGTCTTACGACAGGAGAGTCGTCCTTCCTAATACTGCATATGCAACCTGTTTTTGTTCATTTCTATTTATGTTTACTCTTCAGTTTGAAACGAGTGGGATTAATTTATCAGTAGAATATTACGCAAAATGATCAGTAATTGTTACTGGTTTTGATATTAAAAGTCCTAGCTTAATTTGAGAAAATCATTCGAACATTGGTAATTTATCTTTTCACTTCAAGGGTATTGGCATTGCTAATACAACAGTTAGCAGCGTATTTTCGTAAGTTTTATAATTGTTTTTACTAACTTGACGGTTATTCCATTAATCAGTAGAATTAAACGCACAATGTTCAGTACTTGTTTTTGTTTCGAGTTGAATAGTTTTCTTTTAATATAACACCTAAACTTTGAATCAAACGAGCATTCCCAACGTAACGTCTTACGACAGGAGAGTCGTCCTTCCTTATACTGCATATGCAACTGTTTTTGTTCATTTCTATTTATGTTTACTCTTCAGTTTGAAACGAGTGGGATTAATTTATCAGTAGAATATTACGCAAAATGATCAGTAATTGTTACTGGTTTTGATATTAAAAGTCCTAGCTTAATTTAAGAAAATCATTCGAACATTCGTAATTTATCCTTTCACTACAGGGGTATTGGCATTGCTAATACTACAATTAGCAGCGTATTTTCGCAAGTTTTATAATTGTTTTTACTAACTTGACGGTGTTCCATTAATCAGTAGAATTAAACGCACAATGTTCAGTATTTGTTTTTGTTTCTAGTTGAATAATTTTCTTTTAATATAACAGCTAAACTTTGAATCAAACGAGCATTCCAAACGTATCGTCTTACGACAGGAGAGTCGTCCTTCCTAATACTGCATATGCAACCTGTTTTTGTTCATTTCTATTTATGTTTACTCTTCAGTTTGAAACAAGTGGGATTAATTTAGCATTAGAATATTACGCAAAATGATCAGTAAATATTACTGGTTTTGATATTAAAAGTCCTAGCTTAATTTAAGAAAATCATTCGAACATTGGTAATTTATCCTTTCACTACAGGGGTATTGGCATTGCTAATACTTCAATTAGCAGCGTATTTTCGCAAGTTTTATAATTGTTTTTATTAACTTGACGGTTATTCCATTAATCAGTAGAATTAAACGCACAATGTTCAGTACTTGTATTTGTTTCGAGTTGAATAGTTTTCTTTTATATAACAGCTAAACTTTGAATCAAACGAGCATTCCCACGTACCGTCTTACGACGGAGAGTCGTCCTTCCTAATACTGCATATGCAACCTGTTTTTGTTAATTTCTATTAATGTTTACTCTTCAATTTGAAACGAGTTGGATTTGTTTAATCAGTAGAATATTACGCAAAATGATCAGTAATATTACTGGTTTTGATATTAAAAGTCCTAGCTTAATTTAAGAAAATCATTCGAACATTGGTAATTTATCCTTTCACTACAGGGTATTGGCATTGCTAATACTACAATTAGCAGCGTATTTTCGCAAGTTTTATAATTGTTTTTACTAACTTGACGGTTATTCCATTAATCAGTAGAATTAAACGCACAATGTTCAGTACTTGTTTTTGTTTCTAGTTGAATAGTTTTCTTTTAATATAACAGCTAAACTTTGAATCAAACGAGCATTCGCTACGTACGTACCGTCTTACGACAGGAGAGTCGTCCTTCCTAATACTGCATATGCAACCTGTTTTTGTTCATTTCTATTTATGTTTACGCTTAAATTTGAAACGAGTGGGATTTGTTTAACAGTAGAATATTACGCACAATGATCAGTAATTGTTACTACTGGTTTTGATATTAAAAGTCCTGGCTTAACTTAAGAAAATCATTCGAACATTGATATTCATCCTTTCACTACAGGGTATTGGCATTGCTAATACAACAATTAGCAGCGTATTTTCGTAAGTTTTATAATTGTTTTTACTAACATAACTGTTATTCCATAAATCAGTAGAATTAAACGCACAATGTTCAGTACTTGTTTTTGTTTCTAGTTGAATAGTTTTCTTTTAATATAAAAGCTAAACTATGAATCAAACGAGCATTCCCAACGTACCGTCTTACGACAGGAGAGTCGTCCTTCCTAATACTGCATATGCAACCTGTTTTTGTTAATTTCTATTTATGTTTACTCTTAAATTTGAAACGAGTGGGATTTGTTTAACCAGTAGAATATTACGCACAATGATCAGTAATTGTTACTGGTTTTGATATTAAAAGTCCTAGCTTAACTAAGAAATCATTCGAACATTGTAATTCTTATCCTTTCACTTCAAGGGTATTGGCATTGCTAATACAACAATTAGCAGCGTATTTTCTAAGTTTTATAATTGTTTTTACTAACTTGACGGTTATTCCATAAATCAGTAGAATTAAACGCACAATGTTCAGTACTTGTTTTTGTTTCTAGTTGAATAGTTTTCTTTTAATATAACAGCTAATTTTTGAATCAAACGAGCATTCCCAACGTTCCGTCTTACGAACGGAGAGTCGTCCTTCCTAATACTGCATATGCAACCTGTTTTTGTTCATTTCTATTTATGTTTACTCTTCAGTTTGAAACGAGTGGGATTAATTTATCAGTAGAATATTACGCAAAATGATCAGTAATTGTTACTGGTTTTGATATTAAAAGTCCTAGCTTAATTTGAGAAAATCATTCGAACATTGGTAATTTATCTTTTCACTTCAAGGGTATTGGCATTGCTAATACAACAGTTAGCAGCGTATTTTCGTAAGTTTTATCATTGTTTTTACTAACTTAACTGTTATTCCATAAATCAGTAGAATTAAACGCACAATGTTCAGTACTTGTTTTTGTTTCTAGTTGAATAGTTTTCTTTTAATATAACAGCTAAACTTTGAATCAAACGAGCATTCCCAACGTACCGTCTTACGACAGGAGAGTCGTCCTTCCTAATACTGCATATGCAACCTTTTTTGTTAATTTCTATTTATGTTTACTCTTCAATTTGAAACGAGTGGGATTTGTTTAACCAGTAGAATATTACGCACAATGATCAGTAATTGTTACTGGTTTTGATATTAAAAGTCCTAGCTTAATTTAAGAAAATCATTCGAACATTCGTAATTTATCCTTTCACTACAGGGGTATTGGCATTGCTAATACTACAATTAGCAGCGTATTTCGTAAGTTTTATAATTGTTTTTACTAACTTGACGGTTATTCCATTAATCAGTAGAATTAAACGCACAATGTTCAGTACTTGTTTTTGTTTCTAGTTGAATAGGTTTCTTTTAATATAACAGCTAATTTTTGAATCAAACGAGCATTCCCAACGTACCGTCTTACGACAGGAGAGTCGTCCTTCCTAATACTGCATATGCAACCTGTTTTTGTTCATTTCTATTTATGTTTACTCTTCAGTTTGAAACGAGTGGGATTAATTTATCAGTAGAATATTACGCAAAATGATCAGTAATTGTTACTGGTTTTGATATTAAAAGTCCTAGCTTAATTAAGAAAATCATTCGAACATTGGTAATTTATCCTTTCACTTCAAGGGTATTGGCATTGCTAATACAACAATTAGCAGCGTATTTTCGTAAGTTTTATAATTGTTTTTACTAACTTGACGGTTATTCCATAAATCAGTAGAATTAAACGCACAATGTTCAGTACTTGTTTTTGTTTCTAGTTGAATAGTTTTCTTTTAATATAAAAGCTAATCTTTGAATCAAACGAGCATTCCCAACGTACCGTCTTACGACAGGAGAGTCGTCCTTCCTAATACTGCATATGCAACCTGTTTTTGTTAATTTCTATTTATGTTTACTCTTCAATTTGAAACGAGTGGGATTTGTTTAACCAGTAGAATATTACGCACAATGATCAGTAATTGTTACTGGTTTTGATATTAAAAGTCCTAGCTTAATTTAAGAAAATCATTCGAACATTGGTAATTTATCCTTTCACTACAGGGGTATTGGCATTGCTAATACTACAATAGCAGCGTATTTTCGTAAGTTTTATAATTGTTTTTACTAACTTGACGGTTATTCCATTAATCAGTAGAATTAAACGCACAATGTTCAGTACTAGTTTTTGTTTCTAGTTGAATAGTTTTCTTTTAATATAACAGCTAACTTTGAATCAAACGAGCATTCCCAACGTACCGTCTTACGACAGGAGAGTCGTCCTTCCTAATACTGCATATGCAACCTGTTTTGTTCATTTCTATTTATGTTTACTCTTCAGTTTGAAACGAGTGGGATTAATTTATAGTAGAATATTACGCAAAATGATCAGTAATTGTTACTGGTTTTGATATTAAAAGTCCTAGCTTAATTTAAGAAAATCATTCGAACATTGGTAATTTATCCTTTCACTTCAAGGGTATTGGCATTGCTAATACAACAATTAGCAGCGTATTTTCGTAAGTTTTATAATTGTTTTTACTAACTTGACTGTTATTCCATAAATCAGTAGAATTAAACGCACAATGTTCAGTACTTGTTTTTGTTTCTAGTTGAATAGTTTTCTTTTAATATAAAGCTAATCTTTGAATCAAACGAGCATTCCCAACGTACCGTCTTACGACAGGAGAGTCGTCCTTCCTAATACTGCATATGCAACCTGTTTTTGTTAATTTCTATTTATGTTTACTCTTCAATTTGAAACGAGTGGGATTTGTTTAACCAGTAGAATATTACGCACAATGATCAGTAATTGTTACTGGTTTTGATATTAAAAGTCCTAGCTTAATTTAAGAAAATCATTCGAACATTGGTAATTTATCCTTTCACTACAGGGGTATTGGCATTGCTAATACTACAATTAGCAGCGTATTTTCGCAAGTTTTATAATTGTTTTTACTAACTTGACGGTTATTCCATTAATCAGTAGAATTAAACGCACAATGTTCAGTACTTGTTTTTGTTTCTAGTTGAATAGTTTTCTTTTAATATAACAGCTAATTTTTGAATCAAACGAGCATTCCCAACGTACCGTCTTACGACAGGAGAGTCGTCCTTCCTAGTACTGCATATGCAACCTGTTTTTGTTCATTTCTATTTATGTTTACTCTTTAGTTCGAAACGAGTGGGATTAATTTACCAGTAGAATATTACGCAAAATGATCAGTAAATATTACTGGTTTTGATATTAAAAAGTCCTAGCTTAATTTAAGAAAATCATTCGAACATTGGTAATTGATCCTTTCACTACAGGGGTATTGGCATTGCTATTACTACAATTAGCAGCGTATTTTCGCAAGTTTTATAATTTTTTTTACTAACTTGACGGTTATTCCATTAATCAGTATAATTAAAGGCACAACGTTCAGTACTTGTTTTTGTTTCTAGTTGAATAGTTTTCTTTTAATATAACAGCTAATTTTTGAATCAAACGAGCATTCCCAACGTACCGTCTTACGACAGGAGAGTCGTCCTTCCTAGTACTGCATATGCAACCTGTTTTTGTTAATTTCTATTTATGTTTACTCTTCAATTTGAAACGAGTGGGATTTGTTTATTCAGTAGAATATTACGCACAATGATCAGTAATTGTTACTGGTTTTGATATTAAAAGTCCTAGCTTAATTTAAGAAAATCATTCGAACATTCGTAATTTATCCTTTCACTACAGGGGTATTGGCATTGCTAATACTACGATTGGCAGCGATTTTTGTAAGTTTTATAATTGTTTTTACTAACTTGACGGTTATTCCATAAATCAGTAGAATTAAACGCACAATGTTCAGTACTTTTTTTTGTTTCTAGTTGAATAGTTTTCTTTTAATATAACAGCTAATTTTTGAATAAAACGAGCATTCCAAACGTACCGTCTTACGACAGGAGAGTCGTCCTTCCTAATACTGCATATGCAACCTGTTTTTGTTAATTTCTATTTATGTTTACTCTTCAATTTGAAACGAGTGGGATTTGTTTAATCAGTAGAATATTACGCACAAGGATCAGTTATTGTTACTGGTTTTGATATTAAAAGTCCTAGCTTAATTTAAGAAAATCATTCGAACATTCGTAATTTATGCTTTCACTACAGATGTATTGGCATTGCTAATACTACAATTAGCAGCGTATTTTCGCAAGTTTTATAATTGTTTTTACTAACTTGACGGTTATTCCATTAATCAGTAGAATTAAACGCACAATGTTCAGTACTTGTTTTTGTTTCTAGTTGAATAATTTTCTTTTAATATAACAGCTAAACTTTGAATCAAACGTGCATTCCCAACGTATCGTCTTACGACAGAAGAGTCGTCCTTCCTAATACTGCATTTGCAACCTGTTTTTGTTCATTTCTATTTATGTTTACTCTTTAGTTTGAAACGAGTGGGATTTGTTTAATCAGTAGAAAATTACGCACAAGGATCAGTTATTGTTACTGGTTTTGATATTAAAAGCCCTAGCTTAATCTAAGAAAATCATTCGAACATTGGTAATTTATCCTTTCACTACAGGGGTATTGGCATTGCTAATACTACAATTAGCAGCGTATTTTCGTAAGTTTTATAATTGTTTTTACTAACTTGAAGGTTATTCCATTAATCAGTAGAATTAAACGCACAATGTTCAGTACTTTTTTTTGTTTCGAGTTGAATAGTTTTCTTTTAATATAACAGCTAAACTTTGAATCAAACGAGCATTCCCAACGTACCGTCTTACGACAGGAGAGTCGTCCTTCCTAATACTGCATATGCAACCTGTTTTTGTTCATTTCTATTTATGTTTACTCTTCAGTTTGAAACGAGTGGGATTAATTTATCAGTAGAATATTACGCAAAATGATCAGTAATTGTTACTGGTTTTGATATTAAAAGTCCTAGCTTAATTTGAGAAAATCATTCGAACATTGGTAATTTATCTTTTCACTTCAAGGGTATTGGCATTGCTAATACAACAGTTAGCAGCGTATTTTCGTAAGTTTTATAATTGTTTTTACTAACTTAACTGTTATTCCATAAATCAGTAGAATTAAACGCACAATGTTCAGTACTTGTTTTTGTTTCTAGTTGAATAGTTTTCTTATAATATGAAAGCTAAACTTTGAATAAAACGAGCATTCCCAACGTACCGTCTTACGACATGAGAGTCGTCCTTCCTAATACTGCATATGCAACCTGTTTTTGTTCATTTCTATTTATGTTTACTCTTCAGTTTGAAACGAGTGGGATTAATTTATCAGTAGAATATTACGCAAAATGATCAGTAATTGTTACTGGTTTTGATATTAAAAGT
The DNA here is from genome assembly GCA_013167095.2 of Daphnia sinensis. NCBI lineage: Eukaryota > Metazoa > Arthropoda > Branchiopoda > Diplostraca > Daphniidae > Daphnia > Daphnia sinensis. Next base: position 11,917 of record WJBH02000046.1, on the reverse strand, counting down.
CCTAGCTTAATTTGAGAAAATCATTCGAACATTGGTAATTTATCTTTTCACTTCCAGGGTATTGGCATTGCTAATACAACAATTAGCAGCGTATTTTCGTAAGTTTTATAATTGTTTTTACTAACATAACTGTTATTCCATAAATCAGTAGAATTAAACGCACAATGTTCAGTACTTGTTTTTGTTTCTAGTTGAATAGTTTTCTTTTAATATAAAAGCTAAACTATGAATCAAACGAGCATTCCCAACGTACCGTCTTACGACAGGAGAGTCGTCCTTCCTAATACTGCATATGCAACCTGTTTTTGTTAATTTCTATTTATGTTTACTCTTAAATTTGAAACGAGTGGGATTTGTTTAACCAGTAGAATATTACGCACAATGATCAGTAATTGTTACTGGTTTTGATATTAAAAGTCCTAGCTTAACTTAAGAAAATCATTCGAACATTGGTAATTCATCCTTTCACTTCAAGGGTATTGGCATTGCTAATACAACAATTAGCAGCGTATTTTCTAAGTTTTATAATTGTTTTTACTAACTTGACGGTTATTCCATAAATCAGTAGAATTAAACGCACAATGTTCAGTACTTGTTTTTGTTTCTAGTTGAATAGTTTTCTTTTAATATAACAGCTAATTTTTGAATCAAACGAGCATTCCCAACGTTCCGTCTTACGAACGGAGAGTCGTCCTTCCTAATACTGCATATGCAACCTGTTTTTGTTCATTTCTATTTATGTTTACTCTTCAATTTGAAACGAGTGGGATTTGTTTAACCAGTAGAATATTACGCACAATGATCAGTAATTGTTTTTAAGAAAATCATTCGAACATTCGTAATTTATCCTTTCACTACAGGGGAATTGGCATTGCTAATACTACGATTGGCAGCGATTTTTGTAAGTTTTATAATTGTTTTTACTAATTTGACGGTTATTCCATAAATCAGTAGAATTAAACGCACAATGTTCAGTACTTGTTTTTGTTCTAGTTGAATAGTTTTCTTTTAATATAACAGCTATTTTTTGAATCAAACGAGCATTCCCAACGTACCGTCTTACGACAGGAGAGTCGTCCTTCCTAATACTGCATATGCAACCTGTTTTTGTTCATTTCTATTTATGTTTACTCTTCAGTTTGAAATGAGTGGGATTAATTTATCAGTAGAATATTACGCACAATGATCAGTAATTGTTACTGGTTTTGATATTAAAAGTCCTAGCTTAATTTAAGAAAATCATTCGAACATTCGTAATTTATCCTTTCACTACAGGGGTATTGGCATTGCTAATACTACGATTGGCAGTGATTTTTGTAAGTTTTATAATTGTTTTTACTAACTTGACGGTTATTCCATAAATCAGTAGAATTAAACGCACAATGTTCAGTACTTGTTTTTGTTTCTAGTTGAATAGTTTTCTTTTAATATAACAGCTAATTTTTGAATCAAACGAGCATTCCCAACGTACCGTCTTACGACAGGAGAGTCGTCCTTCCTAATACTGCATATGCAACCTGTTTTTGTTCATTTCTATTTATGTTTACTCTTCAGTTTGAAACGAGTGGGATTAATTTATCAGTAGAATATTACGCACAATGATCAGTAATTGTTTCTGGTTTTGATATTAAAAGTCCTAGCTTAATTTAAGAAAATCATTCGAAGATTCGTAATTTATCCTTTCACTACAGGAGTATTGGCATTGCTAATACTACGATTGGCAGCGATTTTTGTAAGTTTTATAATTGTTTTTACTAACTTGACGGTTATTCCATAAATCAGTAGAATTAAACGCACAATGTTCAGTACTTGTTTTTGTTTCTAGTTGAATAGTTTTCTTTTAATATGAAAGCTAAACTTTGAATAAAACGAGCATTCCCAACGTACCGTCTTACGACAGGAGAGTCGTCCTTCCTAATACTGCATATGCAACCTGTTTTTGTTAATTTCTATTTATGTTTACTCTTCAATTTGAAACGAGTGGGATTTGTTTAACCAGTAGAATATTACGCACAATGATCAGTAATTGTTACTGGTTTTTATATTAAAAGTCCTAGCTTAACTTAAGAAAATCATTCGAACATTGGTAATTAATCCTTTCACTTCAAAGTTATTGGCATTGCTAAAACAACAATTAGCAGCGTATTTTCTAAGTTTTATAATTGTTTTTACTAACTTGGCGGTTATTCCATAAATCAGTAGAATTACACGCACAATGTTCAGTACTTGTCTTTGTTTCTAGTTGAATAGTTTTCTTTTAATATAACAGCTAATTTTTGAATCAAACGAGCATTCCCAACGTTCCGTCTTACGAACGGAGAGTCGTCCTTCCTAATACTGCATATGCAACCTGTTTTTGTTCATTTCTATTTATGTTTACTCTTCAATTTGAAACGAGTGGGATTTGTTTAACCAGTAGAATATTACGCACAATGATCAATAATTGTTTTTAAGAAAATCATTCGAACATTCGTAATTTATCCTTTCACTACAGGGGAATTGGCATTGCTAATACTAAGATTGGCAGCGATTTTTGTAAGTTTTATAATTGTTTTTACTAACTTGACGGTTATTCCATAAATCAGTAGAATTAAACGCACAATGTTCAGTACTTGTTTTTGTTTCTAGTTGAATAGTTTTCTTTTAATATAACAGCTATTTTTTGAATCAAACGAGCATTCCCAACGTACCGTCTTACGACAGGAGAGTCGTCCTTCCTAATACTGCATATGCAACCTGTTTTTGTTCATTTCTATTTATGTTTACTCTTCAGTTTGAAATGAGTGGGATTAATTTATCAGTAGAATATTACGCACAATGATCAGTAATTGTTACTGGTTTTGATATTAAAAGTCCTAGCTTAATTTAAGAAAATCATTCGAACATTCGTAATTTATCCTTTCACTACAGGGGTATTGGCATTGCTAATACTACGATTGGCAGTGATTTTTGTAAGTTTTATAATTGTTTTTACTAACTTGACGGTTAATCCATAAATCAGTAGAATTAAACGCACAATGTTCAGTACTTGTTTTTGTTTCTAGTTGAATAGTTTTCTTTTAATATAACAGCTAATTTTTGAATCAAACGAGCATTCCCAACGTACCGTCTTACGACAGGAGAGTCGTCCTTCCTAATACTGCATATGCAACCTGTTTTTGTTCATTTCTATTTATGTTTACTCTTCAGTTTGAAACGAGTGGGATTAATTTATCAGTAGAATATTACGCACAATGATCAGTAATTGTTTCTGGTTTTGATATTTAAAAACCTTGCATAATTTAAGAAAATCATTCGAACATTCGTAATTTATCCTTTCACTCCAGGGGTATTCGCATTGCTAATACTACGATTGGTACGATTTGTAAGTTTTATAATTGTTTTTACTAACTTGACGGTTATTTCATTAATCAGTAGAATTAAACGCACAATGTTCAGTACTTGTTTTTGTTTCTAGTTGAATAGTTTTCTTTTAATATAACAGCTAAACTTTGAATCAAACGAGCATTCCCAACGTACAGTCTTACGACAGGAGAGTCGTCCTTTCTAATACTTCATATGCAACCCTTTTTTGTTCATTTCTATTTATGTTTACTCTTCAGTTTGAAACAAGTGGGATTAATGTATCAGTAGAATATTACGCAAAATGATCAGTAATTGTTACTGGTTTTGATATTAAAAGTCCTAGCTTAATTTAAGAAAATCATTCGAACATTGGTAATTTATCCTTTCACTTCAATGGTATTGGCATTGCTAATGCAACAATTAGTAACGTATTTTCGTAAGTTTTATAATTGTTTTTACTAACTTGACGGTTATTCCATTAATCAGTAGAATTAAACGCACAATGTTCAGTACTTGTTTTTGTTTCTAGTTGAATAGTTTTCTTTTAATCTAACAGCTAAACTTTGAATCAAACGAGCATTCCTGACGTACTGTCTTACGACAGGAGAATCGTCCTTCCTAATACTGCATATGCAACCTGTTTTTGTTCATTTCTATTTATGTTTACTCTTCAGTTTGAAACAAGTGGGATTAATTTATCAATAGAATATTACGCAAAATGATCAGTAATTGTTACTGGTTTTGGTATTAAAACTCCTAGCTTAATTTAAGAAAATCATTCGAACATTGGTAATTTATCCTTTCACTTCAAGGGTATTGGCTTTGCTAATACAACGATTAGCAGCGTACTTTCGTAAGTTTTATAATTGTTTTTACTATCTTGACGGTAATTTCATAAATCAGTAGAATTAAACGAACAATGTTCAGTACTTGTTTTTGTTTCTAGTTGAATAGTTTTCTTTTAATATAACAGCTAAACTTTGAATCAAACGAGCATTCCCAACGTACCGTCTTACGACAGGAGAGTCGTCCTTCCTAATTCTGCATATGCAACCTGTTTTTGCTCATTTCTATTTATGTTTACTCTTCAATTCGAAACGAGTGAGATTAATTTATCAGTAGAATATTACGCAAAATCATCAGTAATTGTTACTGGTTTTGATATTAAAAATTCCTAGCTTAATTTAAGAAAATCATTCGAACATTGGTAATTTATCCTTTCACTTCAATGGTATTGGCATTGCTAATGCAACAATTAGTAACGTATTTTCGTAAGTTTTATAATTGTTTTTACTAACTTGACGGTTATTCCATTAATCAGTAGAATTAAACGCACAATGTTCAGTACTTGTTTTTGTTTCTAGTTGAATAGTTTTCTTTTGATATAACAGCTAAACTTTGAATCAAACGAGCATTCCCAACGTACCGTCTTACGACAGGAGAGTCGTCTTTCCTAATACTGCATATGCAACTGTTTTTGTTCATTTCTATTTATGTTTACTCTTCAGTTTGAAACGAGTGGGATTAATTTATCAGTAGAATATTACGCACAATGATCAGTAATTGTTACTGGTTTTGATATTAAAAAACCATGCTTAATTTAAGAAAATCATTCGAACATTCGTAATTTATCCTTTCACTCCAGGGGTATTCGCATTGCTAATACTACGATTGGTACGATTTGTTAGTTTTATAATTGTTTTTACTAACTTGACGGTTATTCCATTAATCAGTAGAATTAAACGCACAATGTTCACTACTTGTTTTTGTTTCTAGTTGAATACTTTTCTTTTAATATAACAGCTAAACTTTGAATCAAACGAGCATTCCCAACGTACCGTCTCTCGACATGAGAGTTGTCCTTCCTAATACTGCATATGCAACCTGTTTTTGTTCATTTCTATTTATGTTTACTCTTCATTTTGAAACGAGTGGGATTAATTTATCAGTAGAATATTACGCAAAATGATCAGTAATTGTTACTGGTTTTGATATTAAAAGTCCTAGCTTAATTTAAGAAAATCATTCGAACATTGGTAATTTATCCTTTCACTACAGGGGTATTGGCATTGCTAATACTACAATTAGCAGCGTATTTTCGTAAGTTTCATGTTGTTTTTACTAACTTGACGGTTATTCCATTAATCAGTAGAATTAAACGCACAATGTTCAGTACTTGTTTTTGTTTTGAGTTGAATAGTTTTCTTTTAATATAACAGCTAAACTTTGAATCAAACGAGCATTCCCAACGTACCGTTTTACGACAGACGAGTCGTCCTTCCTAATACTGCATATGCAACCTGTTTTTGTTCATTTCTATTTATGTTTACTCCTCAATTTGAAACGAGTGGAATTTGTTTAATCAGTAGAATATTACGCACAATGATCAGTAATTGTTACTGGTTTTGATATTAAAAGTCCTAGCTTAATTTAAGAAAATCATTCGAAAATTCGTAATTTATCATTTCACTACAGGGGTATTGGCATTGCTAACACTACAATTAGCAGCGTATTTTCGTAAGTTTTATAATTGTTTTTACTAACTTGACGGTTATTCAATTAATCAGTAGAATTAAACGCACAATGTTCAGTACTTGTTTTTGTTTCTAGTTGAATAGTTTTCTTTTAATATAACAGCTAAACTTTGAATCAAACGAGCATTCCTAACGTACCGTCTCTCGACAGGAGAGTTGTCCTTCCTAATACTGCATATGCAACCTGTTTTTGTTCATTTCTATTTATGTTTACTCTTCATTTTGAAACGAGTGGGATTAATTTATCAGTAGAATATTACGCAAAATGATCAGTAATTGTTACAGGTTTTGATATTAAAAGTCCCAGCATAATTTAAGAAAATCATTCGAACATTGGTTATTTATCCTTTCACTTCAGGGGTATTGGCATTGCTAATACAACAATTAGCAGCGTATTTTCGTAAGTTTTATAATTGTTTTTACTAACTTGTCGGTTATTCCATGAATCAGTAGAATTAAACGCACAATGTTCAGTACTTGTTTTTGTTTCGAGTTGAATAGTTTTCTTTTAATATAACAGCTAAACTTTGAATCAAACGAGCATTCCCAACGTACCGTCTTACGACAGGAGAGTCGTCCTTCCTAATACTGCATATGCAACTGTTTTTGTTCATTTCTATTTATGTTTACTCTTCAGTTTGAAACGAGTGGGATTAATTTATCAGTAGAATATTACGCAAAATGATCAGTAATTGTTACTGGTTTTGATATTAAAAGCCCTAGCTCAATTTAAGAAAATCATTCGAACATTCGTAATTTATCCTTTCACTACAGGTGTATTGGCATTGCTAATACTACAATTAGCAGCGTATTTTCGTAAGTTTTATAATTGTTTTTACTAACTTGACGGTTATTCCATTAATCAGTAGAATTTAACGCACAATGTTCAGTGCTTGTTTTTTGTTTCGAGTTGAAAAGTTTTCTTTTAATATTACAGCTAAACTTTGAATCAAACGAGCATTCCCAACGTACCGTCTTACGACAGGAGAGTCGTCCTTCCTAATACTGCATATGCAACCTGTTTTTGTTCATTTCTATTTATGTTTACTCTTCAATTTGAAACGAGTGGGATTTGTTTAATCAGTAGAATATTACGCACAATGATCAGTAATTGTTACTGGTTTTGATATTAAAAGCCCTAGTTTAATTTAAGAAAATCATTCGAACATTGGTAATTTGTCCTTTCACTGTGCTTATACTACAATTAGCAGCGTATTTTCGTAAGTTTTATAATTGTTTTTACTAACTTGACGGTTATTCCATTAATCAGTAGAATTAAACGCACAATGTTCAGTACTTGTTTTTGTTTCCAGTTGAATAGTTTTCTTTTAATATAACAGCTAAGCTTTGAATCAAACAAGCATTCCCAACGTACCGTCTTACGAAAGGAAAGTCGTCCTTCCTAATACTGCATATGCAACCTGTTTTTGTTCATTTCTATTTATGTTTACTCTTCAGTTTGAAACGAGTGGGATTAATTTATCAGTAGAATATTACGCAAAATGATCAGCAATTATTACTGGTTTCGATATTAAAAGTCCTAGCTCAATTTAAGAAAATCATTCGAACATTGGTAATTTATCCTTTCACTTCAAGGGTATTGGCATTGCTAATAAAACAATTAGCAGCGTATTTTCGTAAGTTTTATAATTGTTTTTACTAACTTGACGGTTATTCCATTAATCAGTAGAATTAAACGCACAATGTTCAGTACTTGTTTTTGTTTTGAGTTGAATAGTTTTCTTTTAATATAACAGCTAAACTTTGAATCAAACGAGCATTCCCAACGTACCGTTTACGACAGGACGAGTCGTCCTTCCTAATACTGCATATGCAACCTGTTTTTGTTCATTTCTATTTATGTTTACTCTTCAATTTGAAACGAGTGGAATTTGTTTAATCAGTAGAATATTACGCACAATGATCAGTAATTGTTACTGGTTTTGATATTAAAAGTCCTAGCTTAATTTAAGAAAATCATTCGAAAATTCGTAATTTATCCTTTCACTACAGGGGTATTGGCATTGCTAATACTACAATTAGCAGCGTATTTTCGTAAGTATTATAATTGTTTTTACTAACTTGACGGTTATTCCATTAATCAGTAGAATTAAACGCACAATGTTCAGTGCTTGTTTTTGTTTCGAGTTGAAAAGTTTTCTTTTAATATTACAGCTAAACTTTGAATCAAACGAGCATTCCCAACGTACCGTCTTACGACAGGAGAGTCGTCCTTCCTAATACTGCATATGCAACCTGTTTTTGTTCATTTCTATTTATGTTTACTCTTCAATTTGAAACGAGTGGGATTTGTTTAATCAGTAGAATATTACGCACAATGATCAGTAATTGTTACTGGTTTTGATATTAAAAGCCCTAGTTTGATTTAAGAAAATCATTCGAACATTGGTAATTTATCCTTTCACTGTGCTAATACTACAATTAGCAGCGTATTTTCGTAAGTTTTATAATTGTTTTTACTAACTTGACGGTTATTCCATTAATCAGTAGAATTAAACGCACAATGTTCAGTACTTGTTTTTGTTTCCAGTTGAATAGTTTTCTTTTAATATAACAGCTAAGCTTTGAATCAAACAAGCATTCCCAACGTACCGTCTTACGAAAGGAAAGTCGTCCTTCCTAATACTGCATATGCAACTTTTTTTTGTTCATTTCTATTTATGTTTACTCTTCAATTTGAAACGAGTGGGATTAATTTATCAGTAGAATATTACGCAAAATGATCAGTAATTGTTACTGGTTTTGATATTAAAAGTCCTAGCTTAATTTAAGAAAATCATTCGAACATTGGTAATTTATCCTTTCACTCAAGGGTATTGGCATTGTTAATACAACAATTAGCAGCGTATTTTCGTAAGTTTTATAATTGTTTTTACTAACTTGACGGTTATTCCATTAATCAGTAGAATTAAACGCACAATGTTCAGTACTTGTTTTTGTTTCTAGTTGAATAGTTTTCTTTTAATATAACAGCTAAACTTTGAATCAAACAAGCATTCCCAACGTACCGTCTTACGACAGGAGAGTCGTCCTCCTAATATGCATATGCAACCTTTTTTTTCATTTCTATTTATGTTTACTCTTCAGTTTGAAACGAGTGGGATTAATTTATCAGTAGAATATTACGCAAAATGATCAGTAATTGTTACTGGTTTTGATATTAAAAGTCCTAGCTTAATTTAAGAAAACCATTCGAACATTGGTAATTTATCCTTTCACTTCAAGGGTATTGGCATTGCTAATACAACAATTAGCAGCGTATTTTCGTAAGTTTTATAATTGTTTTTACTAACTTGACGGTTATTCCATTAATCAGTAGAATTAAACGCACAATGTTCACTACTTGTTTTTGTTTCTAGTTGAATAGTTTTCCTTGAATATAACAGCTAAACTTTGAATCAAACGAGCATTCCCAACGTACCGTCTCTCGACAGGAGAGTTGTCCTTCCTAATACTGCATATGCAACCTGTTTTTGTTCATTTCTATTTATGTTTACTCTTCATTTTGAAACGAGTGGGATTAATTTATCAGTAGAATATTACACAAAATGATCAGTAATTGTTACTGTGTTTGATATTAAAAGTCCTAGCATAATTTAAGAAAATCATTCGAACATTGGTTATTTATCCTTTCACTTCAAGGGTATTGGCATTGCTAATACAACAATTAGCAGCGTATTTTCGTAAGTTTTATAATTGTTTTTACTAACTTGACGGTTATTCAATTAATCAGTAGAATTAAACGCACAATGTTCAGTACTTGTTTTTGTTTCGAGTTGAATAGGTTTCTTTTAATATAACAGCTAAAATTTGAATCAAACAAGCATTCCCAACGTACCGTCTTACGACAGGAGAGTCGTCCTTCCTAATACTGCATATGCAACCTGTTTTTGTTCATTTCTATTTATGTTTACTCTTCATTTTGAAACCAGTGGGATTAATTTATCAGTAGAATATTACGCAAAATGATCAGTAATTGTTACTGGTTTTGATATTAAAAGTCCTAGCATAATTTAAGAAAATCATTTGAACATTGGTTATTTATCCTTTCACTTCAAGGGTATTGGCATTGCTAATACAACAATTAGCAGCGTATTTTTGTAAGTTTTATAATTGTTTTTACTAACTTTTCGGTTATTCCATTAATCAGTAGAATTAAACGCACAATGTTCAGTACTTGTTTTTGTTTCGAGTTGAATAGTTTTCTTTTAATATAACAGCTAAACTTTGAATCAAACGAGCATTCCCAACGTACCGTCTTACGACAAGAGAGTCGTCCTTCCTAATACTGCATATGCAACCTGTTTTTGTTCATTCTATTAATTTTTACTCTTCAATTTGAAACGAATGGGATTTGTTTAATCAGTAGAATATTACGCACAATGATCAGTAATTGTTACTGGTTTTGATATTAAAAGTCCTAGCTTAATTTAAGAAAATCATTCGAACATGGTAATTTATCCTTTCACTGTGCTAATACTACAATAAGCAGCGTATTTTCGTAAGTTTTATAATTGTTTTTACTAACTTGACGGTTATTCCATTAATCAGTAGAATTAAACGCACAATGTTCAGTACTTGTTTTTGTTTCGAGTTGAATAGTTTTCTTTTAATATAACAGCTAAACTTTGAATCAAACGAGCATTCCCAACGTACCGTCTTACGACAGGAGAGTCGTCCTTCCTAATACTGCATATGCAACCTGTTTTTGTTCATTTCTATTTATGTGTACTATTCAATTTGAAAGTAGTGGGATTTGTTTAATCAGTAGAATATTACGCACAATGATCAGTAATTGTTACTGGTTTTGATATAAAAGCCCTAGCTTAATTTAAGAAAATCATTCGAACATTGGTAGTTTATCCTTTCACTACAGGTGTATTGGCATTGCTAATACTACAACTAACAGCGTATTTTCGTAAGTTTTATAATTGTTTTTACTAACTTGACGGTAATTCCATCAATCAGAGAATAAAGCACAATGTTCAATTTCAAACTTGTTTTTGTTTCGAGTTGAATAGGTTTCTTTTAATAAACAGCTAAACTTTGAATCAAACAAGCATTCCCAACGTACCGTCTTACGACAGGAGAGTTGTCCTTCCAAATACTGCATATGCAACCTGTTTTTGTTCATTTCTATTGATGTTTACTCTTCAGTTTGAGACGAGTGGGATTAATTTATCAGTAGAATATTACGCACAATGATCAGTAATTGTTACTGGTTTTGATATTAAAAGCCCTAGCTTAATTTAAGAAAATCATTCGAACATTGGTAATTTATCCTTTGACTACAGGGGTATTGGCATTGCTAATACTACAATTAACAGCGTATTTTCGTAAGTTTTATAATTGTTTTTACTAACTTGACGGTTATTCCATTAATCAGTAGAATTAAACGCACAATGTTCAGCACTTGTTTTTGTTTCGAGTTGAATAGTTTTCTTTTAATATAACAGCTAAACTTTGAATCAAACGAGCATTCTCAACGTACCGTCTTACGACAAGGGAGTCGTCCTTCCTAATACTGCATATGCAACCTATTTTTGTTCATTCTATTAATGTTTACTCTTCAATTTGAAACGAATGGGATTTGTTTAATCAGTAGAATATTACGCACAATGATCAGTAATTGTTACTGGTTTTGATATTAAAAGCCCTAGCTTAATTTAAGAAAATCATTCGAACATTGGTAATTTATCCTTTCACTACAGGGGTATTGGCATTGCTAATACTACAATTAGCAGCGTATTTTCGTAAGTTTTATAATTGTTTTTACTAACTTGACGGTTATTCAATTAATCAGTAGAATTAAACGCACAATGTTCAGTACTTGTTTTTGTTTCGAGTTGAATAGTTTTCTTTAAATATAACAGCTAAACTTTGAATCAAACGAGCATTCCCAATGTACCGTCTTACGACAGGAGAGTCGTCCTTCCAATACTGCATATGGAACCTGTTTTTGTTCATTTCTATTTATGTTTACTCTTCAATTTGAGACGAGTGGAATTTGTTTAATC
>WJBH02000045.1:0-129233 GCA_013167095.2 Daphnia sinensis | reverse complement strand
TCAACAGACAATATAAGAATAACTCAACTAACGATCAGCAGACAATATAAGTATAACTCAACTAACGTGCAGCAGGCCATATAAGTATAAGTCGACTAAATGCACAGCAGACACGAAATATTAGGGTTGACTTATTACCGTAGTGTGACGGGACGCCATATACTAGTCGTTACTCATAATTCATCAATGAATGTGAAAATGGTAAATTGGTTTCGTTTGTTGCTCACCCACTGGATCGTACAAGAAAATTATTTTTGAGCTACGACAATACCCACCTGATCAAAAATTTGCAAAACTTGCTTATAAGCCGCACGTTTGATGTGTGCGGGCAAACAGTTTTGTTCACACCAATTAGTAGGTATGTAGGTTGGTGTGTAGGTGCGTAGTTAGTAAAACTACGTGAAATTAAAATAAATGCATGTTCTTCCGTCCAATGAGGAAACTAACAAGCAAACACACGCAGCCTAACTCTCTGGACAGAATGAAAGTGAAATTTGCCAAGGACATATTTAGCAGAGAAACGATAGCTACACTAAGGTTGTTTCGAAACTACGATGTTCAAGGATTTGGTGATATAGAAGCAACAATTGAATTTATTTAGATTAATTGCCTGTGGTTTGCAGTACATGACGTATCTAACAGAACACAGCATGTTGCAGCTCGGCGACCACAAAAAAAGGAATTTACTGACCTGGACAGTTTTCTCCGCTTACCATAAAGTAAAAGCTTTCTGAGTGCACTAAAAAGAATATCATCTACCGAAGTAAACGAGACAGATCGTTTTTTAAATGAAGGATTCCTTAAAACCTCCTGTAAGGTTTTAGATCGTTTTCGGATCATGAAAAAAATGTTTGAGAAGCCTTATAAATTCTTAGTTTAGTATTTCATTTAGCCTTTCATGGTAGCATGAAATTTGAAATAATTTCAATATACAGAGAACTTAACAGCGCATTGCCCTCCTCCACAGCATGCGTATTTTGATATTTTATTCGCTTTTAATTTGGGTTTTTACTTACGTTAATTCAATGTAACCTCCTTAGAAAGAGAATTTGAAAAAATACGCCATTGTCAGATGTATTTTCCATTATATACAAAGAACTTGGAAATGAGCTTGAGCGTACGTGAGCTAGAGCGGAGCTGGGTCAATCGAGCCCAACTCAGCGAATCGTTTGCGCGACCATCTCTCCGAACTAAAAGAAGTTTTTACAGTGAATTCATATGACCATGAAACACTGTTTGCTAAAATTTCTGTTAATTTCGTTAATTAAGTCAATCAATAAGACAAAATGAAAATATAATTTTTCCATTCTGTCGTAACCATTTTTACCGAGCTAATTTTTAGTTTCTGTTTATTTTTTGGACCACTTGTTGCATTTGTGTTATATTCCGAATACACTTATTTTGTGTAGTATTTTGCCGTCTATCGTTTAGTATAATTTTTTTAATTATAATTTTTAGTTTAGAAAATATTTAGTTTAATTTTCAGCCTGTTAAATTTTTCTTTGTAGAGCTATATAAAAGAAAGAAGAGTAAAATAAAAAAAAGAGGTACATTAAGAAAGAAAAAATATAAAAAACAAACCGTCAATTTTTGAAAAATATAATAAACAGTTCTTTCTTCTATATACTTCTGCAAAGAAAAACTTAAAAATTTTATAACCTGAAAGGCTATATAGGCCTATTTTTTAATAAGGGGGGAGGGGTATTGAAACTTTAGCTAAATATTTTTCAAGCTAAAAATTATAATTAAAGAACAAAAATTATACCAATCGATAGAAGGCAAAGAGCTACAAATAAGCAATAAACTACACAAGTTGTATGTGAAATTTAACATAAATATAACAAGTGGTCCAAAGAAGAAATTAAAAAGTATTTTTATTCACGAATTCACGAACCCCATATAAAAAAATTTTTGTTTGTAGAAAAGAGTTCAGACACTGTTCACAATTCAATCCCTTTCTTAAGTTGTTCCTCAATCTTTTGTGGTACGACAAATATACCTTTCAAGAAACGACAATGAAAAAGTAAGTTACAATATTAAATAGCTTACATTTGTTGGCAGCGGAATCGTACTCGACTTCCGTGTTTCTTATTGCCTTCTCTTAGTGTATTGGCTTTCTATTTTAGTGATTTTTCAGAACTATTTCGTAGTTATAAAAGAAGATGCTTTATTAGCAATCAATTCATTATAAAAGATGAGGACAAATTATGATATGGGTTTAGAAACCACTTTTGAAAGAAGATCTGTGATAGAATAGCCACTTATACAAAGATTTGTTGGATCAGTACGTAAAACGTTCACTCCCTTACGATCATGGGGCGGGTCGCCGTCAATTTTGAGAAATAACGAAAGTCAGGGTGTCGAATTAGGAAGTGATAGTCTAAATCAATCCGACATTGACCTTCTTGATTCCGATGAAATTAAAGAATGGAGAAATGAAGATCAGTTGAATGAAGTATCCCGCACAAAAATCCGAACGGTGATTTATTGGCTGAAAGCCACCTGTTGGCGGGGTATCGGGTTTTTTGTTGATGTTGTTTTTTTAATGTAGGGTAGACGGGGTGAGAGGCAGGGTTGGGAAGTCTAGACTTACCATTTTTTGGCTTCAGGGTTAGTTACAGGTTAGGTCATTTTTGAAACCCTCAGGGCGTGTATTTTTTAAGCGAAAATTGAGAAATATTCAGCTAAGGCTTTGAATCATCTTTTATTCAAAAAATTTTGCTGGCATCTTGTGCGGAGTTACATAGTCTTCGCTGCCATATGTGTAGAAGTTCCGATTGCGACACTGGAGATCGGAGTTCGAATCTGGTTCGGATGTTAAAAGCAGTGGCTTATACGTGATAATCTTCACTTGGTGTCAATTGTTAAATAACAAAGAAAAATTTTATTGGTTTTAACGATCTTATTTGATCTAATAAAAACAAATAAAAATTTTCTTTGCTACCAACGAATAAAGATTATCAGAACTTTCCCCAAGTTTTTGAATTCCGTATCGAGACTCGAACTCCGTACTCCAGCGACGTAATCGGGACCTCTACACATGTGCCATCAACGTCTATGACACCCAGCCCAAACTGCAAGCTAAATGTTTCGAATAAGAGATGGTTCAAAGCCCTAGCTCAATATTTCTCAACTGTCGGTTAAAAACACACCGCCTGAGGGTTTCAAAAATAACCTAACCTCTTACTAACCCTAAAGCAAAAAAAGCTAAGTCTAGACTTCCCTACTCTGCCCTGTCGTGTCCTTACCCCGTCTACCCTACCTAAAAAAAACAACAACAAAAAACCCGATAACCCGACAATAGGTGGCTTTCAACGAACAAATCGCTGTTCGGATTTTTGTGCAGGATACTGGTACTTAACATGCAAAAGTAGCGTCACAAGACAACGAAACAGTTGTCGAACCCCTGATAGGCGGTGAGACTGAGAATTGCTATCATAAAATCAACTCCTAGAAGGAGTCCTGAAGAACTCCTCGGGTGATTAAGGACGTTGAAAAAAAAACGGATGGGGAAAAAAGCAGAAGTACCTCTACAGATTTCCAAAATCTAGAACTAATACAAGAACACCGCTAACTTTTTTGTGGCTGAAGAGACGCCACGCCAAGCATTAAGGCAGAAATTCATTATTGTAAATGAAATTGTTGGAGATCACGCTCAAAGATGCGATGCACTTTGGAAACATCAGTTTATCTATATAACGGAAGGCAACAGTCCATCTACAGAGTCCCGGAAATTGATCAGTTTCAGGAATCAGAAAATCCCTTTGTGATTGGCAAATCCATATTTCTTTCTCGAATTACAGTGTTAGAAACCCTTAACATTTCCAGAACTTCTAGAAAGCCTGTCGAAATAATGGCTTCAACTAACGTAGCTACAATTCCAATCAACAAATCAGCCGTTGAGTCAGCTCTTCCACACATCGATGACGAAAACAAAGACAAATTGCGTAGGTTAATAATAGGTAATTACAATAGTTTTGCTTTTAAAACAAGTGAGTTACCCATTCAACTTTAGTAAAAACAAGTCATTGACACACAAGGGCAAGGTCCTATTCGCCAAGGGCATACCACACGTTTACAAAACAAAAGAAGTTAGCTAAAATAATCATTAGGGACCAATTGCGAGGGTTAATAATAAATAATTACAATGGTTTTGCTTCTAAAACAAGTGAATTAAGCATACTACTTTAGTAAAAACATGTCATTGACACACAACGGCAAGTTCCTATTCGTCAAGGGCATACCGCACGTCTCAAAAACAAAAGAGAGTTAACCAAAAAAAAAGTTTGCTAAAAAAGTCATTAGGGACCAATTGAAAATAAAATAATTCGTTATTCAATGTCCCCGTGGGCAGCCCAGATAGTATTAGTAAGTAAGAAAATAGGGGGTGTCCGATTATGTGCAGTTTTTAGAAATTTTAATACAATTACAAATTATTGAAACCCTTTTAAACTACTACAGTCAAAGAACTACAATCATTTTGGGTACTAGCTTCTTACTATAGACGATTCGTAAGAAACTTCCATACAATCGCCCACTTCTTGTTATCACAAAGTAAAGGAAAACCCATTGATGATGGTTTATATTAGAACCTACTTTAATATATCCGAATTTTTCGAGGGAATTTATGATTTGCACGGACGCAAGTGACTATGGCTTAGGAGCCGTCCTTTGTCAGATGAAAAACGGAAAGTACCAACCTTTAGCCTATGCAAACAGACATCTCAATAAAGGGGAAATCAAGTAGTCGACAATAGAAAAATAGGCCGCAGCAGTAGTGTTCGGGATAAAACGTTTCCGGCATTACTTACAGGATCAACCTTTTGTTATTGTAAGCCACCACATGAGTAGAATTATTAGAATTCATTACCTATTACGTCAAAATAAATCACACGATAATTTTACGATAATAAATTTAGCACTTCTGTTCCTATTTAAGTATAATTATTAGGAATCATTACTTATTACACAATTTAGTTCACCGTGGTTTTGAATACTTCCCTACTTTCTGCATATCACGTAATTAATATCTATAGTTGTTCGCATTTAATTCATACTTATACGATTAATTGTATAATAAATGGGGAATGAAGTTTGAGTGAAATCACTTGTATTTTAAGGGGCACATACATACCTCGAATTAAGTTTTAATGTCACCTATTTCTTCTATTCTTCTGTTTGATGTTAATCAGAGTTGTGGTGATGGCTTTTTTAATAACGGAAATCTTTTCGTCCTTTACATTTTTGGCGTTTCCCACTACCAAGGGCTATCTGAATCTGGCCATTAATTTTCTCGTCAGGTTTGTCAGTTTTCTCCCAGATTTTTTCTCTAATCTTCCCAAAACTTGCAACTGGCAGAATTTCATCGGCGAGCTGATCACGATAGTGTTTTAGTTGAATCAAGTCATCTGCAGAAGCAAGATTGGGTTATTTTTTGTTCCGATAATTTTGTAACATGAGTATTCAAGTTTATACTTACTACCAAAAAGAAGAATTTTGGCACATTGCTTTAGTTTCACTATTTCTTCTTCTTCAGCATTTTTGGATGGCTACTATTGGTAACCCTTAAATTTCGTGAATCACTTTTCAATTTGCGAACGTTGTTCAGTTCTTTTACGGACACCTTTGCAAAACGGTTTATAATGCGTGGCTTTATTCTCATTGCGTACGTCTTGTTTTATGCTTACAAACTATACGGGCATTGAATTTATTCTTTCCGTATTGGAGACAACAGGACAACGTCGTGTACTTCTTTAGACAAAGACATAGTTTGATCGCACTTTACGGTGGGCATAAAAGGGGGGGGGGTTGACCCTACGCCAACAGGTAGTAGGGTGAACTGACACTGCAAGGGCGTCGGGTTATATATCTTTTCTCATTGAAAATACAGATGGTGTTTGTTAATTACGTTATATTGTTCACAAGCTTACATCGATTGTGGAGCTAACGTCTATTGTGTCTATTTCTGTTGTCGACACCGACGGTTCCAACAGTTGTGTTGAGGCATCCATCGCCTCAACACAACTTGTTGTTCCGCCGATGTCGAATTGTGGCGCTGATGCGTCCATTTCCATTGATGTCTCCGTTGATGTCTCCGTCTCAGACGAGGCATCCATCCCCGTTGTATGGGTGTCGGAATTTCCGACACCCATACTGATGGATGACTCCATTGTCGTGGTGTCATCCATCGGGGTGGATGCCTCCATGGGGTGGCCGGGTGCAGTAAATTCGCCCTGTAAACAAAATAAAAGATAAACAAATAAAATTTGAAAGAAAATAAAAAGGAAACTTAATTAAAAATTACCTCAAGCGGCGAAGTTGGGCGATAAAATTCGACAACAAACTGCATTTTCTTTTCTGCCATGGTAGATAAATAAAAAGATCTAATATCAGTGAAGAAATTGGTTAATAGCTTCTCTTTATATAGTGAATATAGTGAATTTGGCAACGTCTTTTTTTGTTTATAAGAATATCACATATTTAGAATTTGGCAACGTCTTTTTTGTCAAGCCAAGAATAGGGGGGCCTTTTATTTTTGGGGGCGTTTAAGTTTAGTCTTTTTTAAATCGCGAAACAGTGAAGACAGTGCCGTTTTTCATGAAATTATATTGTTTTGTGTTAACTTAAAACTTGTGCACGAAATAGGACTAATGCCAAGGAGAAATAGGACTAATGCCAAGGAGAAATAGGACTGTCCTAAAAAATTTTAAAAGTCAGTCCTATTTCTCCAGTCCTATTTCTACGGGGAAAATAGGACTGAAAATTTTCAGTCCTATTTCTCCAGTCCTATTTGGACTTAGTCCTATTTCACCGCCAATTTTGAGTATTCTTCTTTCCTCACGCAAAAAAGAAAAGAGCGTTTCCCTTCGTTTAAGATTCTTAGTTCGTCAACTAGTATTTGTAGTCTTCTAGGGATGGGATTTATCGGTTTCATTGTTTTTTATTTTTGTGGAGTAGGCTCCCCTACTCCACAAATACCCTAGCATAGCCCTATAGCAAGACAAATACCCTTTTGTTCCTTTCTAAGTACTGTACTTGTAACCCTTTCACTTGTTTCACCAAAACAACATAGAATGATGTAGAAGTAAGCCACCCCACGTTATTAAACCCCACAAACCAATCCCCACCCATTACATTTGTAAACACACCCACCTCTAATCAACAACCCGTTCCGGAATTTTTCACCCCATCAGCCTTTATATTACGTTACATGAATTTTTTATACACCCCTCTTTTCTATGTAATTTTTTCTTAGACGTCTTACGAACGAACTTACCCTTTAAACGTTTCAACCTATTATTTTTGTAGTTCGACCTTCACGAACCCCATATAAAAACTTTTCGGTTGTGTTGTTAATACAGTCGAAAACAAAACAGCGTTGATGCGATTTCATCAAAAATCCAATATTCAAGGAAAAAGGGGGTTAACGGAAACATTTTTTAAACACATAAAAAATTGAAGGGAAAATTATTAATTAATTCATGGGAAACCGGGAAGGGCCGATTAAATTATCATGCAAAAAATAAAGACTCTTTGTGTTAAATTACCTGATGTCTCGTTTGTGTGAAGCACGCAATCAGTATGGAAACTGGAAAATGACTGAAAGTCCTCCCATGCCGTGCGACCTGACCCCTAGCGGGGCTAGCCTAGCTTCAACAGGGGTATAGGGGACTTCTATCTTTACTTCGTAGTCTGTGGTTAAATGGTCAGTCAGATCAGTAATTGAATAGGGTCTTCTACGTAATTGGATTCATCCCTTCTTCAAAGCATATCCAAGAAAAATGAATCACCTTACGGTGGAAAACATCAAAAGCTATCTAAGTAAAATTATATATTTCAATAATGCATAACGATTGACTAAAATTTGTTAAATGTTATAGGGCTTTGGTTTCGGATAAGGGAAATAGCAGAAGAAGCCCATATTTCTTAGAGTTGTTTAAGAAAATTCATAGCACGAACTCAGCTTTCAGTAAGAGGCACATATTCTTCAATATCGGAAAACGTATTGCAGACCATTATATATCAGATGTGCTGCCAAAACCCTTGTCTGTGAGTAAAAATGGTTGTAGGAAGACTCCCGGCCATCGTGTTCGGAGGGAAAGAATGCAAACACTTATGACCTCTCTTTGGTTAAAGACCTATGAATCGAAGACTGATTAACTGCTGAATTCTTTTTGATATTTCTTCAAGTGGCGCTTTGTTTTCCATGGAGGTATGGATGACTTCTCCCGTTTATTTTCTTCCTGTAGGTTGCAAATAACAACAGGGCAAGAACTGTGTTGAATGGATTCTTGGATGGGGTAAAATGTTATGGCCTACCTTCTCGTGTGAGGCAAGCCAAAATATTTGTCACATTTGTAATACCGTGATGACAAAGTTATCTTCCATAGATCAGATCATGGTTGGGAAAATATTCTAGTGAGGTATTTAATGCTTCTAAATCGATGACTCAACAGAGGCAGTTTCTTAACTGGCCGGTCCGTCCACAATCAAAGAATAGAGAGGCTCTGGCAAGACGTATGGGCAAGCTAGCAAGGGAGTAATTGACATGGAAAAAATAGGGCAATCTTTACGTTTAAGTTTTCTTAATATACTTTAAAGCCAAATGTTGCAATGAATCACTGAAATTGTTGGTGCTCTTATTAAATTGTGTAGGGACATGAAAGGAATGTTCGATGTTGCGGAGGAAATGGTAATAGGATTGGAGAGGTGCTATTGCAGATGAGCTGTTCACTGTTGATCCATCATAGGCTGAGCCACAGCATGAATGGTAGATGCGGAATGAGAACAGCGTATATGCGGCTTGTTGTTGCTTCTTACGGGTGCATACAGGTACAAGACTACAACAGTGCTGACATAACATCAGACAGTGGCATCTTCTTACTCTATGCTTTCTTTTTTAACTGGTCGATCCGCTTTTTCTTTTCTTACTAAGGCTTTCACTCTACGACCTTCTTCTCCTCTTGGTGGTAGGTGGTATATCTCCTGCATCTCCAAAATCCGGTCATGATAAGTATTAAGAAAACCCGTCTTGCTCGCTTCCCTTATTGTTCTTTAATTTCCCAGTTCTTAGGCTTGCTTCCTTTCCTTTAGGAATTAGCAGTCGCTTAAGAAACTGGATACCACCAGTACAAATACTGGATTGTAGGCCGTTACAGCGTGTCTGTTAGCAAAAGGTGCAAGTAGCAGAAGCATCCATCCTATTTCTTTTTCCTGTAGATCGGTCGGTTCTCCGCATGGTGGCAAGGTTCGTCTTATTTATAAGACAACTCGAACAAACTGTTGCGTCATAGAAATGTTAAAAAATTTTCATTGTAAGCTGGAATACAATACACAACGGGCAGTAATGGCTGTTGCGGTTTTATAATTCACCTGATTCAGCACTTTCATTAAAACTATACGAGTAATCTCCAGCTGTCAATTCCCTTCATACAAATGAAATGCACGTAACGGATGGAACACCTGTCTTCTAATAAGCTGGGAAAAATTTATGGTGGGATTTGACGCCCAAATACTGGTCCTGCGTTGCGCCCGTCTTTTTTTTCTGTGTATGATTTCCTTTTCACTATCTTTTTTTGTGGTAAATACATACAAGTCTTTCCCATTTTCGTGTTCCAATTTTTCATTTATTTGTTTGTAAGTTTCAGTATATTATGAAGACCTTTGAAGGCGAGAAATATTCCTAGTGTCCAAAAACAAATAGGTGTTTTCAAATATAATTAAAACTAGATATCAATGATATAAACCGGTAAGATGTTTCACTTTTTAATGGGAATAAAGGTTTACGAATTGATTCAGTCTAGTTGACGGGGTTGTTGAACTCTATTCGTCCCCTTGTATACAAAATCATTTTAAAGGAAATGCTGCATTTGACCTCATCGATTGCATCATAGGGCGTAAACTAAAAAAAAAAAAAAATTCGGAGAATCAAATCCATAAAGGTCAAAGAATGGCTAAAATGGCCCTTAGCGCCATGAAAATCGTTGCGAAAAGACCTACCGTCATCACTCACTTGCCAGTCGTTGCGCGGTGCAGAGAAGATGTCTGATCTCTTCAATATTATATCATGTTCGGTTTGCAGATCTCCTTTTGATGATTCCCTCCCTGCCAAGTTATTGTTGTGTCATCATCGCTATTGCCTAGTGTTGCATTGTAAGTATTTTGCTAAGGTTATTCTTCATAGGTTCAGTTTTTTTGTAATGTAATAGGAACTAACAATTTTTTCTACACGCTGTAGTACTCTTCGTTCAGCGCGCCAAGCGGGTGTGTACTGTGCCAAGGGCATTGGCTGAATACAGGCATACGCAAACTCACTACTAAGATGGCGGCGGGCTTTGCACATAGCACCCTACTACCAATTCATCACGGTCTGGCAGCCGTGTTTTTCGACGAAAAACCCCTATACCCCTGTTGCAACTAGGCTCCTGCTTGCCGATAGGGGTCAGGTCACATGCCATGGGAGGGCTTGCAGTCATTTTACAGTTTCCCTACTAAATTCGTGCTTCACACACATGGGATATCAGGCAATTTAACACAAAGAGTCTTTATTTTTTGCATCATAATTTGATACAGCCCTTCCTGGTGTCCAACGGATTAATTCAGAATTTTCCCTTAAATTTTTTTGTGTTAAAAAAATGTTTCCGTTAACCCCCTTTTTCCCTTGTATATTGGCTTTTAGATGAAATCGTGCAACGCTGTTGTTAATACAGTCGAAATACAAAACAGCGTTTGCCCTAGCGACAAGCAGGAGCCTAGCTTCAGACGATATTTCTCAGGCTTATGGAATCGAGTGCTGTCTTTACTTCGTAGTGTGTGGTTCAACGTTGTGAGAATAACTGACTACTTTTGATCG
This sequence comes from Daphnia sinensis, assembly GCA_013167095.2. Lineage (NCBI taxonomy): Eukaryota > Metazoa > Arthropoda > Branchiopoda > Diplostraca > Daphniidae > Daphnia > Daphnia sinensis. The sequence continues at coordinate 118,381 of WJBH02000045.1, read as the reverse complement.
AACGATCGGAAAAGCAATCGGTATAGCAATCGATTTCCCCTATACAATACTTTAGGGGCACCTCCTTCTTTGGGGCGAGGTCTCTGCTGACTTCCACATTGAAGTGTCTATTTTGACCGCTAGATGGCGTTGTTAGTATACCATAAAATCAGGAAAACCAATGAAAGAAATGGACATAACCGCCAGTAGAGCAGTTCATAAAAAAAGGGTCGTGTTTTTATGTTTTTATAGTTTGTTTTCGTTTTTAAAATAATTAATAAGCATGATCGGTATGTTTTTATTTTTTATTAGTGTTAATTGTGACCTATGGGAATCGGGTAGTGTAACCGGTTACAAAATCCAATTATAACTTTTTCTCCGTTTCATGTAATACATTGTATTTTTATTTACTAATCCTTCGTTTATTGTTATAATATGTCTTGTATAAATTACATGTAGTTGTATTTTTGACCGCTAGGATTCGTGAGCATGCACTTAGCGCCAATTATCTTTATGCTTCCCTATTGTACGGCTATAAATAGCGCACACATACATTTTCCCCGCCAGTTGCTGCTGGAGAGCCATCGGAGAAAGAGCTACGGTCGGAGCTCTCTCTGTTTTTTTTAACAAGTGTTGCGTTTGTGGATCGTACAATACAAATTCGTTAATTTGTAAGTGTTTTGCGTTCTGCTTCTTAACAATTGGTGTCAGAAGTGGGATCTGACGCAGGAAAGGAGTCCACCACGTGCCATCAAGTGTGTTCTTCGCCTAAGTTCAACATGGAAAGAAGGTAATTTGGTGACCCGTGTTAGTGATTAAGTGTTAGTGATAGGTTACGTTGTCTGGAAGATTGATGCGTTTAGCGTCATCAGCCATAAGTTGTGTTAAGTTTATTGACACATTCGTGTCATATGCAAATTATTTGTGTTGGTTAATGGACTCGCTGGAGTCATTAACCATTTCCTTTGTTAGTTGTGTTGGTTAATTGACTCGTTGGAGTCATTAACCATTTTCTTTGATTTTCTATGTTGGTTAATTGACTCATTGGAGACATTAACAAATTTTCTTTGTCATTTGTGTCAGTTAATTGACTCGTTTAGAGTCATTAACCATTTCCTTTGTTATTTGTGTTGGTTAATTGACTCGTTGGAGTCATTAACCATTTTCTTTGATTTTCTATGTTGGTTAATTGACTCATTGGAGTCATTAACAAATTTTCTTTGTCATTTGTGTCAGTTAATTGACTCGTTTAGAGTCATTAACTATTTCCCTTCTCTTTTGTGTTAGTTAATTGACTCGTTTAAAGTAATTAACTATTTTCTTTCTCTTTTGTGTTAGTTAATTGACTCTTTTTATTTTATTTAATTATCCAAGCCTCTCTTTTTTTCTGTTAATCTCGGCGCCTAATCCTGGGGCGAAGATAAAGGATAAAAAGAAGAAGAAGCTGACAAAGGGACAGAAGAGGCGGCGCAACCGTTACAACTACGAGAAGGAAAGGAAGAAGCGGGAGACTGCGGCAGCTGCGGTATCAACTACAATCATCCCTGACGCTCCCGAAAGGTCGGTTGTGTTTACGTCCGCCGATCTTCCGCTCCGACCCATCGCGACTGTCGGCCCGTCCGTCTGCCCAACCCTGCCTGTACCTGCTGGACCATCCACCACACCTGATCCACCTCTGCTTGCCAAGGAGAACAGGAATCCAAACATTCCACAGGTATCTTACAACACCTACCCATCGGCTAATTATTTCCATAGCGAGGAGGATAGAGCTCGAAAGTTCATCCAAAGAAGAAGAGAGAGGGAGCTCGACAGGTCGCTCGGCAAAGAGCAATCGAAGTAAGAGGGAGAACAGAGGAAAGAGGACCAGGGAGGGAAGAATAAGAGAGGAGAAAGAGAAAGAAAGGAGAGAAAGCAGAAGAGAAGAGAAAGACGCAAAGGAGTGAAGAGAGAGAGAGAGAGAGAAAAGAGCTGAAAGGAAGAAGCAAATATTGCATGGGAAGGTGAAATTTATGTTGCCGATAAGAAAAGATAGAGAAGAGACCATTCCAGAAAGGGGAGAAAGAAGAGCTAAGAAAAGGTGTGAAAGGTTGAAGATTGCGGAAGCGGCGAAGAAGAAGGAAGAAGAAGAAGAGGAGAAAGAGCGAATGCAGATGGAGATCCACTTTGTCGATTAACATACTGCCTGTGATTTTTCAGTTGATCTCAAGTTACTACAGAAGATCTCATTGTCTCAAATGACACGTCTCGTGTCTTAACCCAGTTGCAGTGTACCTTATCTCGTGCCTTAATGAACCAGTTCCTGCATTTAATTGACGCAATTAGTGTCTTAATAGCTTTATTTCAGTTATTGATCGACACGTTTAGTGTCTTACAGCTCAGCGCCGGTGCCTCTAGACTCTGGTTCCAGATTATATTTAACAGAAGCAAGGTCTAAGAAAAAGCTGATGTCCACGTGATCCAGCTGTGGCTGGCCTCTGTAAAGGCTGCGTATGTACGCAAAATCAAAGACAGTTCAACGAACGCTGCAAGTGCAATCCAAATCGGTGCGAAAATCGATCAGTATTAGGGCATAAAAGTCAACCGCAATGGATCAAAACGCGTTAACTGCGGCATTGGCCAATTTAATGGCTAACCAACAACTGCAACAACAGCAATTCCAAATGCAACAAAAACCAGACGTGCTGACGGCCTTGGCAAATAGATTTCTTGCTGAGCGAGCCACCTCCTCGCCCATTGTCACCACCCCAGCCCCGGCCGCAATAATCCGGACGACGCTAGGCGCCAATATTATATAATATATAATATCCCCCTGAGTATCATATATAATGTATATGATATATAATGTATATGATACTCAGGGGGAGATAATTTATCACTTCAAGAATGGTCACAGCTTATAAATCGTAAAGCCTTAGCAGAAGGTTGGCAAGGCGCAGATAAAAGAAGAGCAGCCATAAGTTCTCTATTCGGAAAGGCTCTTACCTGGCACGAGGAGATTGGCATAAATCTACCTCTGTGGGACGACTGGATAGAGGGCTTGGGCGGAACCTTCGAAATCCAATTAACCGAAAGCCTGTGGCAGAAAATGGTAGAAGAGAGAAGACAACTACCGAATAAAATCGGTTCCGCATATGTTCTTGATAAGGTAAAACTATGCCGACGAAGGGCCATCGTAATTGACGATGCAGAAATGACCCCCTATCTCATTCGCGGATTATACCACCCGGAAATACGCTCTGTTATGATGGGTAATACGCCCGCTACAGTCAATGACTTCCTTGTCGAATTGCGCCGGCTAGAGGCGATCACCGTATCTCCGACGGATTCAACAGGAGCCACGTCTGGAACAGCTACGCCTGCACCCCCAAGTGACAACAATTCCCGATCGCTAACGCAGGTTATAGAGGCACTCACTAGTCAGGTAGCTTTTCTGACCCGAACTGCAAACAGACCCACTTCCCCGGGACCAGCTAAATCTGCACAAAAACAATGGGCATTCGGACGTCGCCCACCAGGAACAAAAAACGAAATACAATGCTACAACTGTAATGCATTTGGCTATTATGCCCGCGATTGTCCGCTACCGAATGCTCGTTTCCCAAAACCAGCCATGAATTCGGAAAACGGGCAAGCCGCCCCGTCGAGGCAGGAGCGGCAATAAACGAACAGAAAGCCCTCAAACCCACCAACCTGGCGCTGATCGAATTGCACCTCGCCAGAGTTATTGCGGAATTATTAGCGTCGTAATCGAAACCTCTACACATATGTCATCGACGTCTACAGCATAATGCCCAAGCTGCTAGCTAAATTTTTTCAAGGAAGGGATGCTTTAAAGCCTTAACTAAATTTTCCCCTACTATCGCTTAAAAAACACATCCTCTGAGGGTTTCAAACATTACCTGACCTTTTCCTAACCCTAAAGCAAAAAAAAAACAAAGTCTAGACTTCCCAACCCTGCCCTGTCGTGTCGTCACCCCGTTTACCCTACCTTTAAAAAAAACCTTTACCCCGCCACTAGGTGGCTTTCAACACAAAAATCGCTGTTCGGATTTTTGTGCAGGATATTGTACGCCGGATGTTTCTCCAATGAAGGAAATATCGGAGAAGACGCTAGTCACGCTAATCGCATCGACACAGGAGACGTGCGCCCGGTAAGCGCACGACCCCGGCGCGCCTCTATGTACGAGCGACAAATAGTAGCCGAGCAAGTAAAAAACATGTTATCCAAGGGGATCATCGAACCTTCCAACAGTCCATGGAGTGCTAACGTGGTTTTAATCAAGAAGAAGGACGGTAATCTACCATTTTGTGTGGATTATAGACCGTTGTATGCAGTCACTAAGAAGGACGTTTATTCAATGCCCCGACCCGACGACCTTATCCACAGGGTAGCCGGGGCGGTAATCTTTAGTTCAATGGATATAAACAACGCATTCTGGCAGGTTCCGGTACACCCTGAAGATCAGGAGAAAACAGCATTTGTCACTTCAGATGGTCTCTACCAGTTCAAGTATCTTCCCTTCGGACTCTGCAATTCTCTCGCAACATTCGTCAGAATAATCGACCGTGCGCTTCTCAATCTGAAATGGACACACTGTCAAGCATATATAGACGACATCCTGGTGTTCGGATCCAATTTTAAGGAACACCAAACGTGGTTAGTGGCAGTCCTAACAGCCTTCCAAAACTCCAAATAACACTAAACGTAGAAAAATGCAGCTTTCGCGTCCCGCACGTGAAGTTTCTGGGTCACCTAGTGGACGGCGAAGGGCTCAGACCAGATCCACGGAAGATTGCAGCCATCGAGAAGTTCCCTATGCCTGTGGACGTTTCATCCTTAAAAAGGTTTCTTGGATTAGCCTTGTACTACCGCCGATTCAGCTGTCAGTTTGCGCTCATGGCGGCACCTTTGCATCAATTGCTGAAGAAAGAAGTGCCCTGGGAATGGAAGCTGGAACATCATCTAGCGATGAGAAAAATACAAGATGCTCTCCTGGCAGCGCCGACTCTGGCCCACGATGATGAGGACGGCGATTTAGTCTTAAAAACCGACGCCAGTAAGTTTGGTCTAGGAGCAGTCTTAAATCGCGTAAAAGAGAAGGAGCTAGAGCCTAGAGCTTAGTTTGTCGTAGCAGACGAAATCTAACATCGATTGCTGCGTTGCCGCGATGGCAACAAATGTCAAAAAATATGTCGAACAGCCCTATAGAAAAAAGACTAAAAACTTGCTTTCCACCTATGGTGCTGCCAACTGGTGGGGGGCTTCCACTCCCCGGACCACTATGGGTTACAGCCCGGGATAGTACTGCTAACTCCTGTATACTCCTTCATGATGGAAACGATGGAAAGATCAACCAGACTGCCACTCAACTATGGCTGCTTGCAATTAATTGCTGTCGTTGCCGTCGTAATTTACGTCCTTTCTTCGAAAATATTTGTTTTTTTTTAGCCCATAAATTTCAGGATTATTTGTCCAAAACATGTGCATTACATTTTTAAAAAATGTGAATAGTAGTTATAGGTACGTATAACCCCAAAATTTTCCAAAAAGGTTAAAATTTCGTACAGAAACCTCAAATAAGTGCTACCCTTTTTAGGGATATTTTGTTGCTTCTCCTAATTCCTAGGATTTCTCTATTAACGGTCGACGACCGTCGATGTTAAAGTTGAATCGCTGTCAGCTTTGTGTGAATGTTTCGATGCAACCTCAAATGAGGCTATAAGGCTATATTTCCACTGTTTATGGGAGGTTCCTGCTTGAATTTCCCGTCAGTGCTAGAAATTAATCAATTATCGTCCATATATGCTTCGTCTCGTAGCTTTACGAGATACAGTTCGAACGAGATTTTGACAAACGACCGACAAGTATGGTAAAAACTACAAGTAACTTTTTCGAAATTTGTAGGTTACTTGGTAAAACGAACAAAGCCTTTGGAGGAATCAAATTCAAAGGGTCAAGGACTGCCAGCAGTACAAAAATTCCGACTCTCGTTTGACAACCAAAAACTTCGTCTAGTTATCACTAGTAGCAGCTAGCAGAATTGTTAAACTATTTGGCGATAGATTAGATAATGACACTTCGTCTCGTTCGTAACACAAACACGAAGAGGGAGCTGGAAACAACAGTATGATGCAGTTTCCACCCGCTAGAGCAGATTAGTTTCTAAACTAGTTTTATTGTCCGACTTTTATGTTTTTATTGTTGAGAAATGCAAGACAGATATTCCAACAACACAAAATGGGAAAAAGTACCTCTCTTTTAGGAGACAAAGGTAAAAAATATGTCTACTGATGTATTGATATAAGCATCCTTCCCGAAAACGAAAAGGAATATGTACTGTCGGCTGCATTTCAGTTTCAGTTTCAGTTTCAGGTTGAATCGGTTTTCTCAACGTGGCTTTTTAGGTAGCGAGTGAGTAGACTTGTTTCGTTGCCGACGGTGTATTCAATCACGTGGAGCTAAAATAAATTGACGGAATAAAAGAAACAACAATCCTAAAGCTTTAGAAAGAATTGCTTTAGCTCAACTCATGTAGAAGCGTGATTCCTTACGTGATTGTCCCTGTGACATGTTATTTTATACTCGTTAGTATCCCCGGACCACCACGAAGGGGGGTGAAAAAAACCATATGGAGCTCGAATGGTGAACATGGGCGTCCACGTCTGAAAAATGAAGTGAAAAAAAGAAAAGGAAAATTACGGTGACCGACGATCCACATTAGTGTACATGAGGGCACCTCCGCCTCGTATTCATCATAAGCACATTTTAATTTGAAACAGGAAGTGAAAAATGGAAGGCGACTTGGAAAAGAATGGATAGCATTCTAATAAATCATGAATAAAAAGAAACCATCATCCAAACAGATCCAAACTATAATTGCGTGCCATCTCCCAACGAGGCTTAGCGATATTTTTTGGTGATGTCTCAAAATTTTGCTGCCTTGTGTCATACAGGAAAATTATGAAGTCAGGGACGAACTTGAAATCATTTCACTCACCTCAGTCGACCATAGAATCATTATGTCATTGGCATAATCTGATGAAGAAGAAAGAAGCCGCCCGTCAGGTGAAAAGGCAAGCCAAAAAGCGTTAGCCCATTTTTCATGCGTACGAGAAAGAATTCGGTTTTCTTGCTGCTTACCTAAAGGATTCCAAATTAAAATCTCTCCGGATAGCATGGCACTAGATGAAAGGAATAATAAAGAATGAGCCACTATAAAATCGTGCAATAATACATAAATACCAGTGACACAAAACACTATTGATTCCTTACGCCGTTTTATCTTCTCTAGTTTTTTAACCGTCTGTTTTCCCTTCCAGTTCCTTTCCTACTTCCTAGTGTGAACGAACGAGTCCCAAATTAAATTTTGCACTTAGCACAGTGTACAACTTAGATCTCTTCTAAAAATTTTAAAAACATTCTTTCGATTGTTCAAGGCTCTCATTTCTCATATGACGCGTAGGCTATATGAACGTCCGTTAAGTTTAAAAAAAGGCTACTCAACCCCTCTTCCTAATTATTCTTCATTTAGAGGAGTTGGGTTACCAAAATATATAGGAACTAGCCAAGATATAATAGGAACTGCTAAAATATTTAAAACGAATACGAATTTCGTCAATACCTCCGCTCCTTTTATCTCAAAAGGTTTTCTAAACTTAAACAGGAACTAATTTTAAACAATTTTGTGGAAACTCAATAAAGAAAACCCGACAAAATGACCTTGAATTGCAAGTTCAGGTGTAAATGAAATTGCCCTGGATAACCAATGATTACTTTACCAAGCAAAAATGAAGTTGTTAGGCGACTTCCTTTCAGCTTCGATGTCTTCTCTTGGTTTCAAGTTTGGACACCAAGTGAAATAATAAATTCCTGAACGTTGCCACGAATTGCTGCTGTAAATTGGCTCTTCGCAATCTGTTGACCAAATCTGTGTTTTCAAAAATTAAAGATGGAAGTAAACTTGAGTGAGAATTCGTATCTGCTACCCGTTGTCTCTTATCCTGTTAATCACTTGTCTAAAACAGGCAATTTTACCTTGATGGATGATGCACAAGAGGCCAAATATTTAGTATTTTCAATCCAGTGCAAATGGCTTATCCGGTCCTTTAACAAGTAAAGAGCAAATGAATTAAAATTAATATTTTTACAAAATTTCAAAGAAAAACTCACATTTACTTCATATTTTCGAACAATTTTTGCACTCATATTTGATTGCATTTCGTGAACGTCCCAAATCTCAATTCCACCACAGGCTGCTGGCGCTAGAGCGATCTGATTTTCAGATATCCACTTTACACAGTTGATGTATCGCATGTAATCAATTGATGTATTGTAAATTTTGGTCACTGACTTGCTTGACGACGAATACAAGCACACACGGCCTTCCTTGACCCGCGTAGGAAAGAAGATTTTGAAATTTTTTTACAAAATAAGAAAATCCACAAGAAATAAATAAAAATAATACCCTTGTACCCATTCTAAAATCCATGTACCCAACACTAATTATTTAAACAAAAATGTTGGATATTTTCGTGTAAAAGAAGGACCGAAAGAAGTTGGAAAAGAAAAAAAACTGAGCAACTGGAAAACTAATCCAGCAAGTCAGCAACAACACTGAAAAAAATAATACATTTAAAGGTAGACCTAGTTTCTCCCTCAACTCAAGGATTTCGTCTCATTAGGATGACCAGCCACGTATAGGCTACGGCCACAGAAATTTTTTAGACAATCCTAAACTTTAGCTCAACTACAGTAGCCTACTTCTAACAACAGACCACCGCCATTTTTCTGTTAACAAGTGCTAAGACAAACTCGTTGAAAGCTTTGATCATATTAGACGCATTGAATTATCACTTGGGATCGAAGGGATTGAATAAACGTTTTTAACTTACCAAGAAAGTGAACGTAGCCAGCCAGTCATGTCTGATTGGATTCCATTCAATGTCCTTGATCAGTTCCAAATGTTGTTTCGTTTGAAAGAGAAGCTCGCAACCAGGATAATTCCAGACATATACGTCACCACTTATGCAGCCGGCAGCCAACTGCGTTCCATTCCCCTGGATAATAACGAAGGAATTGTGTGTACTCAGTGATACAGTTAAGTTTAATTCAAAACAACGGTAGAAATAACATTTATTGAAAACCATAAAAAGATGCGACTTACGTTGAAGTTCAGTTCAACAATGTTGGCATCATGCTGTGTTTGTAATTTAATTTGTTGTTGTTTCCAATTTGAAAAAGGAATTGAGCCGTTTGCTTAAGCGAAAAAAATTACTGTCCCGTCATAACTACAAGCAAGAACCGATTTTTTTGGATGAAAGCATGTTCGGGCATCCCATTTTAATGGCAGTGATACTGTCATCTCCTTGAACTGACCTATACAAATTTATTAAATTAACATCCAGATTTCAAGACATCAAGAAAAAGAAAATCTTACAGAATGGGTTTAATAAAGACGTAAGTCGTTTAATGACATCCGATAATTTGACTCTTTCTTCCTTTTTTTTAATCATTTCCTCGATTATTTTGCAAAGATTTTCACTTGAACTTTTTTCTCTGCGCAAACCTGTCAAGACATTGAAATCAAGTGTAATCGAAATTGAAAGGCATTTTTGCATCAATTACTTTGCTTGTAGCTGTTGAACTGCATGGGATTGTTTTGTACGATATTGCTGGGAACGAGAACAAGACTGCCGAATGGATGCAAGCCACGAGACACAAAGTAGAAAAAGACACATCCAGCTGAAAATGTGTCACTTTCAATTGTTCCACGTGGCAGTTCTTCCGTTTCATCCGTAGCACTATTTAGAATTTCCAACATTTCAGGTGCCATCCAATTCAAAGTTCCTTTTAATCCGCTCTGCGAAAAAGTCTCTTGAGAACCCACTTTTTTAATAAATCCAAAATCGGATAATTTCATTGTGATAGGTGTTGATATTGAGATGAGGATATTATCTGGTTTCACATCGCGGTGCACCAAATCTCGCGAATGAATGTAATTCAACCCGTTGGCGATTTGGTAAAGGACCAGCTCATCCGGTGGTAACATTGGTCCTTTGTATTTGCCTCCGCAAAAGTCCGTCAACGTTCCAGCGCACAGTTCCAGAACGAGATATCTATCAGGCGAATGAAACAAAATCTTAATTTCTGATAAAACTCCGAAAATCAATTGGCTACGGTAGGCCTACGTGAAGTCTTTGTTCGTCGTATCGTCGACGTATAGTAACCTCAGTACATTTTCATGATCAAGGCCTTTATGTTCTTCCATTTCTCTTCGAGCTTTGGTAATTTTTTCGCTATCACCATGTTCTTTTAATATTTTCTTGACGGCTTCCACCTTTTTTTCGTAAATTCCCTTACAGACGAATCCATAGCCACCACTTCCAAGCTTTCCTCCCTCGGTCTCGTCCAATTTCACAGTTTTTCGGAATAAGTTGAGAATTTTAAGCATCTTTTTGGACGTCGATTACAAATTTAGCGGCCATTGGTTCGATTATTTCAAGGAGGGAAATGTAAATAACGTTTATCTACTTAAAAAGCTTTTAAGATTTAAAATTCAAATTTTTTATGCTTAAATTGCATATGATTTGAAAAAAAGGAAAGTGATGAGCTAGCAAGAAACCTAGCCTAGAGAAATTTTCGTTTAACGGCCACTTACCTTCGAAATTGACTGAATCCTTTATTCGACGAGTTTTGCCTGAATCCTGTATAGATGGGGGATCTCTACTTGAAAAAAAATACTAGAAAAAAATCATTGCGAAATAATTCTGCTTTAACGTGCTCTAAATTCAGAAAAAAAAATATTTTTTGCGTTTTGCTTTTCTTCAATTTTGCGTCTCCATATTCTTTATTGCGCAGCGTAAACAACTGAGACGATAATATATAAAACGTTTGGTTGCAGTTGCCAACCGGTAAAGCCAAAGACACAATCTTATCTTATCCAAGCGAATGACAGATTCAAAAACACCTAGGGTACTTTATATTCTACATGTAACAACGATAATCTCATCTTAAATACAACATTTTGTCGGCCTAAGAAGAAACAACGGCCATGTCAGACACACGCTGTTGCGCGCAAACTCAGAAACTGTATATGAATTCATTTTTTTACTAACTCTTACTGGTAAAGCCAGAAAGAACAACGTGATGATTGAATAATCAGGACAAACAGCAAGCTTTCAGAATACAAACCAACGTTTACTTCCATTGCTAACAATTACCTGTTCGCAAACGGAAAAATTTACCTGGTGATGAAGAAAAAGTCCCTTTAATTCCTTTAAATATTAAACAAATTCTCTGGTCTTACAAGGTAAAATTTTAAAAACGCCTCGTTTTACAAAAATTATGCGGCTGATTCTGTAGCTTTGTAAAGGAATAGAAAAATCTAGAAAGACAACGTTATCTTTAAAAAAAATGTTGACAACAACGAGAAGTAGTTCCTGATTCCCTTTATTTTTTTTACCTATTTATTAATTTTTGTATGCGTTATTGTTATTATTTTTACCACAATTCTATGTTTATATTCTCATCCCTTTTGTTCTTAATACATTTACGTAAGTTACGGTTAAATTGATTTTAATTTTAAAGTTCTGTTTATTAGTCGTTTTCGTAACACAATATAATCAAATTATTAAACAAATTAGATTTTTCCTTTAAGAAAAAAAACAGGCTACTGAAATGTTTTAATTTCTAAAATAACACAAACCGGGTTCCAGTTGTTTGGTTGTGATAAAATTCGATTCTCTGTGGCCTGTTAATTCTGCGATAAAGCGATTGGAGATAAGGGGACATTCATATTCATGGAACGTTATCTGTATGGAGCGGAGATAGAAGGTAATATATAGCATATCAAACATTGGTCTGAGATGAGGATCTAATGGGATTCCAAAATACAAAGACAAATGCAACAAAACTGCCCTTAGGCTACTAGAAACGAGATTCAAATTTGGAACAGTTTTTTAGAAATGAACTTAGCAACTAAAACAATATCGACAAATTGTTTTTGAAACGTTTGCGTCGATTTTACCTTGATCGGCACACAAACTTGGTAATCGTCAACGTCGTTCATAAACTTTGTCAAGATAAAATTATAGGAAACATTATAAATAAACCTACCGCGGAGAGAATAATAGTAGACCTACAGGTGTATAGAAAAAACGTAGCCTACCGTACTGACCTTGTAGGTGCCCCTGGCACCTTATCTAAGCTGGCCCAGTGCGGCCCAGTGATAGGTAAAAGGAAAAGATAAAAGAAACTATAGCGCCAATTTCCACTAAGACGAGATCATCAGATCAACGGAAGAGTCATGTGATGAAGCACAATTCGTCCTCGTCTTATTCAGACAAAGAAATGTTGGCGAATTGTCGAGCTAGCAACACAAACGGGCTGAAATTCAATACAAATAAAGGTGCAGATATTTCATTGCTTTTCTTTGAAGCAACGTTTAAGCCAATCGTTAACGACCAAGTCCTGGATAAACTATCCATTTGGTTGTATTTGCGATAGGTCTACCCTGCGCGTTGAATATGAGGATGCGTTTCTACGGTCGAAAACTAGCTGCATATCCGCGTGCATATCTACACTTCTTGCGCCGTAACTCTATAGGGGAATATTGGTGAGGAAAGAAATAAGAAATGGCGTGAGAAATTTTCAAAGGCATCAGATGAATGACGTGATTTCAAAATTTTTAATTTCGGTAAAAACAGAAGAGGCATAACATAACAGGAGGAATCGTCAAGAAAAGGCTATATACAAAGCTCGAACCGCTAGTCTGTCGCCGTATATACGTCATTGAACTCCATGAGCAAGTGTTTCGTACCTAGTTACCTCTGCCGTAGACAAACTGGTGACGCCCCTAAATACTTTGCTCTCTCGATGAGAGGCGAAAACGTATTATCCTTATACCATTTTGAACGTAAATATTCTAGCACTACGTCGGCTAATAGGAAATGTGTCAAAAATGCATACATGGTATTTTTTTTTTAGAATGGACTGGTCGTTTCAGTTGCCGGAATCTCCAAGCTCTTTATGTAACGAACAGCGTTTCTCATCCATTTGGTAAGGCAATACCGGCCGTGTTTGACTTAGTCTTGCGTGCGGAACCATCGGTTAAAAGAGCCACAAAATCTACGTTTTACCACTGTTAAGTGACTTAGCTTGTCAGTAAAATTTGAACAAACAGTGCAAACATTCGTCGTTGTACCAATGTGATTATGACGCCATGCAAAACTACATCGGAACGACTCGTGCTCTTCTTTATACTATTTCATTGGTAGGCTGTTGTTAAAGTTTTACATTCTCCATTATTTTTATAAAATAGTTTTATTTATAAATATTATATATTTTGTTGACCTTTTTAAATTTTTTACTATTCAGGTATTGTTTCTTAGTTTACTGATGACTTCACTGTGGATGGGAAACACTGGCCGAGTAACCCGTAAGTTGCGGGCAGATGACAGTGGTCAATGGAAGGTTTATGGCGGTTATAGTCCTGAAGACCAACTCGATTTCGGTCAGCTGAGCCAACACAAATCAAACGTGAGACTTAGGCGGTATGGAACTAAATATGCTCAATTGCAAATCATTGATGACACGAACCACAACCGGGATTATTATGACGTTGATTATTTCGACGACATCAATTCAAACTACTACGAGGATCAATCTTACTGTCGTGGAGGTTTGTTTTTGATTCAAAGAAAAATGTGTTAGTCCTGCAGTTTTATCAAATATATGCACAGATAAAAAGAAGAAAAAATTATGGAAGGCCAGTTTTATTTTGGGATCCATCGGATTAGTTCTCGGCAAGTTGGGTTTGTTTTGGTGGCCATCGTTTGAAGTATTAGACGAAACGGCTATCACAGAGGCCACAACAGCGATTTCTACAACAGTGTCGACAACACCGACAGCCACAACAGATACGACCTCGTCTACCACTTCGACAACTTCAGCCACAACCAGCACGACTACCACGACAGATACAACGACTACAACAACATCTTCAACATCAACGACATCTACGACAACAACGACAACAACAACGACGACTATGATGCCAAGTAATTTAACGAATCCGTTTGTTTTATCGACGTGTTGATTGAGTTTCCTTCCACTGGTGTAGTGACGTGCACTGCTACAACAAGAGCAACTACTGGATCATACAAAACTGTTCGAACACCAGGCAGGCAAGTGGAGCAGTGCCTTTCCATAACTGTGACTGTTGGTAGCAAAATTGAAATTGTTTGCACGTCCATTTACGTCTCAGCGGGAACATACGTTAAGGTAACTCCATCGTTCAATCTGTGTATGATGTTTCAAGCCTTTATTATTTATTAACAAACTGAAAATAGATATGGCATGAGCAAACGCCATCACTTGCAACCATTTAGAAAAGTTCTTCTTTATTCAGTTATTTGACACCAATGGGACCAATTTAGTCGCAGACCCGCCAGTCTTGAACCAAACCTACACGTCATCGGATAACACGATGATTATAAAATCTCTTGCCAGTAGTGCCAACGCCGATCAAGTATGCTGCACTTGGAAAACCGTTTAACCAGCAAAAAATTATTCCCAATTTAACGGTTTTGTGTAAAAAGTACAGTGCTGTAACTTTGTAACTTTCTTTATTGCGTATGTATTACGCACTATACAATAAATTGTGTCAGTTAAAAAAAAAGTTTTTAAATACGGAAAAGCTAAGCAAAAAGTATTAGTTTTGCATGCCGATTGCTCCTTGTAATTCTTTTCTTTCATTTACTTTCATTTTAAAAATTTTTTATGCGTGTACGTACATCCAACAGCAGGTGCACACTATTATACTTTGCTTGCAGCGTGTGCGAGAAGGGCTTCAGTTTACTGCTTCGACAGCGTATGCGCTCAAGCCTATGTATACGTAAATAAATAACAGCGGTTTTCTCTCCCGTGGCCTCGTCCTCTACCGTACAGTACCTTCATGGGAAGAGTTTTTCTTTCCACCCTAAAGCAGGAAAGGCTTAGCCTATTCTCAGCGCGATTAAACTCTGTCGTAATATTTCGGCATACGGAACGCTGTGAAACACAAGGTGAGATAAAAACAGCAGAGATTTTTCGTGCCACGATGGTGTTTCATTTCATTAAAATTAATGGCACCGTACCCAGTGAACCTCCGTTTTCCGTGCCTTTTGTCTGTCCGCCCGCTTCTGCTGTTGTACTTCTCTGATTGTTGAAAACACCAGCGGCAAAATTTGGTTGCAAGGCAGAAACCATAAAAAGAATCGACCTTCTCACGCATTACCTTTGCAATCACAAGACTGGAGCAAATCAAGTTCCGTGTAGTTTTCGGTTGAAGTAGCTCAGCGGTTCCGTGGCAATATGTGGCAATATGTGGCCATGTGGCAAAATGACCTCCATTTTAACCATGATAGAAGTAATGCTCCATAGCAAAACACAGTTTCCTTTAGCCGCAGCAAGCTAGATAAGAAAAAAATAGCATTTCAGTAAGGTACTGACAAATTAAAACTTTTACAGCTCCCTTCGACGGATAAAAAGCAAACAGCTCCCTTGGCTGGTTTTGGTTGTCACTCATTTGTCACACGCATTAAGATAGGTATCTAGACATGTATATAGGTAGCTATAGACAGGCCTAGGTCTACACATCTGATATTCTTACGTTTTGTTCTTTTTTCTTTTTTTTTCGCGTCGCAGCAGCACAGTATATGTCGGCTACCCAATAATAAAATTGCTTTTTAATATCACTTAAAGAAATTACGTCACATCTTAAGAATGGAGAAAAGTGATGCAATGTAAGGTATGGAAAAATAAACTCAGATGCATGGGAAGAGCTGGAAACAGGTTACCAAAGTTCAGCACACATTTTCGCAACCAAATCATGATGGACAATTCCAATGAAGTTATTAACACTATCTGACTTCATTCTTGGCTAAAGTGTCCAGTAAATTTAATTAATATTTCATTCTCAGTAAGATTGAATTGTCAGAAGGATTTGGAACCTGAAAAAAAGGAGACATGATTTACCATATTGATTCTTATGGGTTCTCATGCTCAAACGGTCGCCAAGCCATTGGAACTCAATACTTAAATGAAAACTGCAACAAGAACTGCTTGCAAAATGTAATATTAATAAAATCCGGAAACACTGCGAAAATGAAGTAAAAGACATTTGAAGATAGAATCTCCATGTAAAACCGTCTGAGAGGAATATATTTGAACCTTCCAACCGTGATGAAGAACACCTAGCTAGCCTAATTTCTAGACTGAGTGAAAGCGGAAATATTATTGCGTTGTTTTCTGTGGTAAAATAGCGAAATGAGTAATTATACAACATTGTGTAAGCTATGTATAAGCCCGTCCATCACAGTCGTCATTTCTAATTTTCGTAAGGCTTTTTTTTTAAATAGTGTCTTTGACCAGCCTTATCTCAGTAGACTACGTGGGACGGCGACCAGATATTTTAATACCGTTAGTGCAGTACTAAACCCTAATGCGTGGTTTTTTATCGCGTCGCATCAATAGTTCTTTTAATAATATATGTTGAAGACATGCTCATTCGTCACTAGGTGTTTCAAACAGTTATTCAACCAAAACGTTAGCTATCCTGTTGTATATGATCGCAAAAATTTGCAAAAAATGAACCCTACCATCTTTTAGTAATTACCATTTACTTGAAACTCCCTATTATGCATATAATATAGATTCGTGGTTTTCTGTACAGGAAGAGACGACCAACAGAAATCTTGGCCACGTAGAACTGTAGACATTCAGGTAAAATATTTAGCACGGTAGTCTACTGTCTACAGTCCTGTATCCGCTGTCACGAAGCGGATCTTGTTACACATTATCGACAGCCACATAACATTGATAAGGGAAAGAAATCCAATCATGATTGGGCATTTTTAATGAATCTAGAGTCTTAAATAAAAGAATCCAAAGTCTCACTTACGACATACATACCTACCGGCACAGTGAAATATGGAGCCTCGTGGCTCCGCCTACATAAGGACAAACTGAAATTAAGTCACAGTATACCTTTTACTTTCACCATAATAAGTCAGGATGTTGAAGCTCGTGTTAAACTTTTACTTGCTATCCATAGCCATCGGTGTGAATTGCCAAACGGAAGAGACCATCATACCAACGCTACCACCCAGTACTACTAGGTCACCAAGAGAAGTTATCACAGTAACTAACGGTGGGACGGAAGGTGAATGGGGACCGCTGGAGCACTGCCCGAGCGGATCGAGGGTCGTCAGTTACCAGACTCGAAATGAGCTCGCCACACCCCGATTTGATGACACAGCGCTCAACACGATCATTCTCTTTTGCAATGATGAATTCGTCACCAATTTCACTTCCTCAATTGGATTGTAAAAGCTACAAATAGATTACATAATTATTGATATAATCTTTCACAAATTGCTTTCATAATTCACCCTGAACAACTGTTTGCAAGCAGTTCTGGAGATTACTATGCGGTTCAGACGTGCCCTTTCGGTGGCTACATGAAGAGTTTCCAGTTGCGAGTAAGTCCTAATGGTACAGAAGCGGACAATACTGCAGCCAATGACATTCGTTTTCGATGTTCCAACGGTGGTGAAATTAACGGCCTTGGCAACACTCACGGCGATTGGGGGCAGTACAGCGAAGAATGTGAAAATGGCATTTGCGGAATGGAAACTCGTGTCCAGCCGTACGACGGAGGAATTGGACACTACGATAACACAGCCTTGAATGACGTCCGTTTCACCTGTTGCAAATGAAACGTGATTGATGATCTTAGTATACTGTAATGCTGATTTTTCTTCTGTGGATAGGAAATCTGAATAAATCAAATGCTTGAAACAAATTTTTTGGCGTTAGTGATTAACCAGTGTTGCGTGACGACACGTCGGCAACACTTGGGGGTAATTTAATTAGTCTAAGTACAGTTGTAAAGCTAGAAATAATGAGTTAGAGCGACGAGCGGCGAACGCTCGTTTTGCGGGTGGGAGCGGATAGCTCAGAGCGCGCTCCAAAATCGGTGAGCTTCTTTCAACTTTGATTGTTGGTGATTTGATTTTGATTCTCGATTTAAAAATTTTAGAATTCAAAATATTACAGTGAATCTGATTTTTAATTTTTGATTCTGGGTAATCCGTAATTTTGTCTGTATTTCATTCTAGCCTAATTAAAATTTTGAATGATTCGGCGATTTTGTCTCCTCGAGTAGGGCATGACAACTTGCAGCGACGACAAAAACAATAAATGCAAATGATTTTTTTGGCTTTTGTGCAATTGTATTCTGTCATAAATATTTTCAAAGAAATCATGTGCTGTAAGATTGTCGTCACCTTAGTGGTGGTATCGAACGACAAGCCCCTGAATTATAAGTTGCACCACTAATTTGTGCTTTCACATGAACCAGATGAATCTGAAGATCGTGAAGTCGCCAATGGTGGAATTGCAGGGTAATCCCATGATTGCTGTTTGTTTGAAGCGCTGTCAGTTGACGTGACACTTGCAACTAGCTGAGTAGTACGTTCTGTTAGCAACGTACAAGCTAAGTTACACTGTTCAATCATTTTAGGCAAATCACAATACATGGGATTTGCTTGCTCTGTCAGAGTTATTTGAAGCTCCATCGAGTTCAAAATTTTTTGAAACTTTGCTACGAACTGGGAGGCAATTGACAATTCTTGGTCTTGCTTATGCGGACTTCTCATAATTGAAGAATTCCTGTTCTCCAAATGAGAATTCGACGAAGCAGGTTCAGATCGTTGATGACTTTTGGACCGGCGGTGTTCCAAACTTTGTTCCATGTCACTTATCTCATCTTCCAAGCGATCGATTTCATTATTCTTTTGTGCTATTAAACCATACATCACGTACCCTTGCTCCAGATTATGAAGATATTGCTGCACTATTTCACCGAAATTACAGTGGCCGCATTCGGCAATTAAGGTTTCTCGCCACTCTTCAACTACTTTGACTGCAATATGATCATCGCTAGTAGGGTGCACGTTCGTTCGATTTGTGAAATCAATGCACAAACGCTCTTGATTTTTCATTTCCAGGAAGCTGTTCAGTTTTTCGTCATTGTTTAAAAGCCGGCGATATTCACGGAGATCCCGTTGGCCTTGTATGCGGGTCGTTTCCAATTTCTCACGTAAAAGGTTCAGTTTCTTTTAATTAAAAAACAAAATACAATAATTTAATTAACCCGTCATAGAGCAAAAATATACGCGTTTTCAATCCCATCACTTTTTACAAAGCTCTTCTAAAAGTTTCAGTTGTCATGTCTAATTTGAAATAATTGTTCCAGGATAACAGCACAAGAGTCGAATTTAACATTATTTGATCTTACGGTGTAAGACTTAATAATCATCTTTTTTGCGTATATTACGAGTTATAATTGTAATGTAAAGATTTAAACTAAAATATAAAAAGTAATATAAATAAAAATACGATGTTAGTACATACCAGCCGAAACTCTTCTCTCTGTAAAAAAAGGGTAGTATTTTCTTCATAAAGCCGATCAACGATAATTCTTACTTGACTTCGTTCATTTTGCAGTTGCTTCAGATTTTTTATAAACTCTTCTTTCACTTTCATCATTTCTTCCAGCTGCATTCGAAGTTGTACGTTTTTTGCTAATATCTTATTGTATTGTAACATCACTTGATCTAGCTTGTCTTGCGGTGATTTCGTTGAAACTTCCGTCACCGATGACCTGTACGCACTTGAACGTTTCTTTTCTTTATCGCTAAGTTCTGTTTTAGCGAAATGGAATTCTTGACGCACATGCTCAAGCAGTTGCAAAGCTTGGTGATACTTGGATATTAGCCTATGAACTGCTGGTGGAGGCTTTTGAGACGCTTTGATCAAAGACAATTTTGCTTCGCAGTCCGCCTTTTCTTTTTCGAGCATTTCGATTCCCTTACATTGGCGTTGAATAGTCTTGCGGCTTGAAATGTTCGACGAATTCAAGTCAGTTCGTGTTTGGCGAAGCTGTCTTTTTAACTTCTGAAGTTCCAAGGAAGCTGCAGTAACCAATTCCATTTCATCGCGAAGGGAATCTGCTACTTTATCCTTTTTTTTTGAATCTTTCGTATTGCCACCTCTATTAACACCGGCCATTTTCAGATAACTTCGTTTTAATATTTTGAACTATTGGTAGCAACTGTGAAAAACTGGTATTTATATATTATTGCTACGGTAACCGTGATTCTCAGCGAGTGTCATTGTTTCGTTTCCATAGTTACATCGGATAAATTGTTTTGACATACCTGGCCCCAAACTGGACGGGGCGAGTGGGTGAAACACACAATACGAGTTGCAATGGGCTAGCTCAGGCAGATGCGAGCTCCGGACCTCGTTCATCACGAACACGACACGGCATTGTTAGCGATCCTAGCGGTTGATGGCCGCAACTTTTGCGTCAGACAGATTTTTGGAAATAGCTCACCTGCTCACCCCGCCTGAGCAACTCCCTCCCCCCCCAACCCGTGTGATAAACAAACACTGTGCCCTTTTTTTGGCATTACCATACACCTTCCCCTCGCCGCACTTTTTGTACACTTTTCTGACATTCTCATCAGCCCCATTGCATTATCCTTTGAAAAAGATTGCAACCTTTCATCATTAGCATCAGTTAATATAAATTGACATCTTTTCAGCTATTCAGGAACAGGGCAATTTTAGTTCATACAGTTAATAGCGTTGTTATTAAAAGCATTCACCGGGATCTGTTTAGATACGAACAGGTTAACTAACTACTGTTTTAAATAGGGATTGCTTGAATGAGAAATGTCCTTAAATAGTTTTGTGCTTTAATAGGATCTGTAAATAAACGCACTAAAATTAACACAAATTTGTGTAATCGAGCGAACCGTCGCTTTCGGTGAACTTTCATTTTCCACGCATTCAGGCATTCTCCGTTTGGCCAAAGTGAAATGCGGACTCGTATTGCGGTGGATAAAATGTGGACTTTCAGATGCGGGCTGGCTCCCCAAATGACGAAGCAGTCCGTAACTAACGCGCACGGTAAGAATTCCCAATTCTCGTATTTGTTGTTCGAAGTATAAGGTTCAGTCTGTGTCATAGACCCCGGTTCAATTAAGTTGAGTGAATATTGCGAAATACTTACTTGAGGATTATCACATAAATAAAGATGAATATTATACATGGTAAAGTAAAAAAAGATAAAATACAATTACTCTTTTCTAAATAACTTTGTGTTTCTGTCTCCAGCGTCTTAAGATAAAGCCATGTAATTATTTTTGCACTCAGTACCATGCAGTCATGCACTCAGTCTCTCCGACATTTTAGACTAAATTGCTTTACAAAAAAAAAGAAAGAACAACCAAATACAAAGGTGAATGCGTATGGAGATGTATTGAAAAATCTTACGTTTGATGGATGAAAAGGAAACACTATTTTCAAATGATAATGTGATGAATCGCACATGAACAGTCGGTTAAAGTGGTACGGTTCACCACTGTTTTCCACGAATTACCAACGTAGATCCGCCTTACGGTATTAACTGTTAAGCTCTGGCTGGAGAGTGAGGAAGGAATACTCATTCCACACTATCGTTTTCCACGATATATCTTGGTCGGCGTTAATCGCTGAACATTGTGAACAGTTGAACATTAAACAGGTTGCTCACTCATTCGACGTCTTGTGTCCTATTGTTTACTGAACAAAATTCGCCTGTGAGGGAGAAAGACCAGCTCAACTACCCTTGCAATTATGATTCATTCTCTTTTTGTAATTAACCATTCCGGTGATGTTTTTATGGAAAAACATTGGCGAAGTATTATTCCACGCACAGTTATGGATTACTTCTTTGAAGCTCAAAGACAAGTTATTATTGAATTATACATTTTCTCATTGCTGTTGCTGTACTTTGACAGGTTCATACAGTAGCTCAATTTTTCACCCATTCTCATTAAAATACAGGTGGTCAAGGATAACAAAGGTCACGAAGATGTACCATGTGTAATAGCAACACCACATCATTACCTCATCAGCATTTATCACAATAGTTTATACTTTGTGGCTGTTTGCATGTCTGAAGGTAAAATTCTATTAAAAATTCAAAACAGCATGAGAACTGATTTCTTTTCTTTACTGGTGTGCATCTCAAGTTCCACCTCTTTTTGTAATCGAATTTCTACACACTGTTGTTGACATCCTGGAAAAGTACTTTTCAGAATGTAATGAATCAAACATTAAGGAGCATTATGTAGTTGTCTATGAGGTAATGTCTCAAATTTCTATTGTTACATTGGTTTTTATAATCACTACTTTAACCTGCATTAAATTTGTTACTTAAATTGTTTCTCATAAAAATTTGGTTTGTGTTCTTTAAGCTTTTGTTCCTGTATAAATTATTTCCATTCTTATAGTTATTAGATGAAGTTCTTGATAATGGATATCCATTAGCAACTGAACCAAATATACTCCAGGAACTTATTAAACCTCCAAATATCATAGGAAATTTGATTAACACTGTTACTGGGAAATCAAAGTATTTAGACATAATCATCTGCAAAATTGATCTTAAAATTAAATTTGAATCATTTTCTATTCATGAACAAGTGTCAGTTCTGTGCTACCTTCTGGACAGCTATCAAATGTTCCTTGGAGAAGAGCAGATGTGAAGTACACTAATAATGAAGCTTACTTTGATATTGTTGAAGAAGTTGATGCCATAATTGATAAAACAGGCAATAAAGTTTCTATATCTCATTTTACAAAATTTTTAAAATAATTTTTTTTATTTTTTTTGCAATATAGGATCAACAGTATTTGCTGAGATAGCAGGTATACAAATGTGATGTTACAACTATCTTGCACACTAAGTTACTGTTCTTTCTTAGGCAAGATCGAGTGTTGCGTTCGTCTAAGGTAACTCTAGAAGGTGCTAATTTTAAAAAATAAAAAACAATTTCATTTGACTTTTTTAAATAGTGGAACTCCAGATTTAACTCTGAGTTTTATTAACCCTCGTCTTATGGATGACGTAAGCCTCCACCCTTGCGTGCGGCTTAAAAGATGGGAAAATGAGCGAATTTTGTCCTTTGTTCCACCGGATGGAAGTTTTTGTTTAATGACCTACCATGTTGGCTGTCAAAGTGCCGTTGCCATTCCTATTTACATACGACACAATTTTTTTTTGCCAAAGGAAAACAGCCAGTCACAAACAGGAAAGATTGAAATAACCGTTGGGCCACGTCAAACTATGGGACGAGTGGTAAAGTCCAAACACATTATTTTATTTATATTTCCGAATCATTGTTTCTTTAACTACATTAATAGGTAGAAAATTTACAACTGAGCATTCCAATGCCGAAATTCGTATTGAACTGTACGGTTACCGTCAATCAAGGCCGTGCAACATTTGATCCCGTTACCAAAATTTTACTTTGGGATGTAGGAAAAATTGACCCTACTAAGCTACCTAATATGAGAGGACAAATTCATATTCAGAGTGGCGCAGTCATATTGCAATCGACTCCGTCAGTTAATGTAAGTTGTCACTTACGTTATCTCAAACTTGAAAAAACAAAACACGCTATACCTGCAATCAAGTTTGCGGAATTCTGCATCCTGCATGTAAACAGTTACTGGCTGAAGAAAATAAGATTTGCACAAGGCCATTTAAGCAGACTAGATGTTTAAGATGTGCCAAGTTTAATTATTTATTGTAGAAGTCAAAAAATTAATTCGTTATATCTTTCGTTTTTCTACAGGTACAATTTACTCTAAGCCAAACAGCTATTTCGGGCCTTAAAGTCCATCGCTTGGACATGTTTGGAGAAAACTACAAGCCATTTAAAGGAGTAAAATACCTTACAAAAGCTGGCAATTTCCAGATTCGTATGTAACAGAAGAATCTCTACAATATGAAGCATCTTTACTATCTACATAACATGTTAATTTTAAATAATGAATGTAAGTTGTATTGTGTCACAAATAAGCACTTATTACTATATCTACATAGAAACTGGTGTACTGACAATTAGTTAGTATGGTGATGAATGTTAGCTGAAATAATTAGCTGTTCACTTGGATCATTATTGCCTTTTTGGTCTCTACCTCTTACTATTTCAAGTTGTTCTTGACCATCAATTAGAGAACCACATTCCTCTGCCTGACACTGGGCAAGTCTTTGTGGTGGATGAAAGATGCTTCTCTTTTTTAAAAGCAATGGATTCAATGCAAAGAATCCAGATGTACTCCCTATTACAACTGCCAAAACTAAGTAAACATTGAAACTCATAACAATTAACATGACGAAATAGCCTAATGTTATTTGGACAAAACTTGCAATTGTTTGAAATGCATGTGTTTTCCATGAAGATGTCCATACCTATAGAATTAAGATTATACCAATCAGGTATTACAAGTATGTGACAAATATCAGCAGTAATACTTGGAATATTTGCCTGTCTCCTACAAAGGCTTGGCCTTGCCGCTGGGCACTGACACTGGAATGGAACATTTCTTTACAAAATGTAACTGTAAAAAGCAGAAAGGCCAAGAAAGCTGTTCCTATACATGCAACAAGCATACCTAATGAAATTATACTTGGATATATTAACTTAGTAGGAACATATAAGATTCATGTATTGTAGGTAACCTTTCCATCCGGATATGTTGTTGCCTTTAAAAAGGAAATCATCTATTTCAACACCACACCAAAAAAACTGATACATTTGCATTGTAATATGTTTTGATTTACGCTCACAAATGACAAAACGGAAAACGTGATAATTTCTGGGAAACACTAATGACGACAAACATAGACGAACGACATCTATTGCTAATATAAGCAACCCGTTACATTTAGTTACGCGGTCTGTATCAGAGCTCTGAGGTACTACGACCAGGTTTGCTGGATCTGGATGACGTAAAAAAAAGGTCACGAGTCACGTCTAGGGCTCGGTCCCGATTACCTGAACCCCGAAAAACCGCGACCTACCCGAAAAATGGCCGATCGGTTGCTACCCGGGTAGGTACTTTTCAAGGTATGGCGACCGTAGAACTCCAAAACAGTAGAACTCCAAAAACAGTAGAACTCCAAGACATTATAGAACCCCACTTTTAAAAATATTTTTTTAAATTGTTGATAAATCCGACAGTAGAACTCCATGTACAGTAGAACTACAAAGACATCAGAAACCCACGTAAAAAAATAAAAAATAGCATGAGACAATAGAACTCTTCTGTCCGACAACAGCACTCCGATGCCCGACAACAGAACTCCAACGATTATTATAAAATATCAAATGCCCGACAGTAGGACTCTTTACGATAAATTTTTCTAGGTACTTTTTTAGGTATGTAGAACCCCAACACCCGACAGTAGAACTCCACTGAACAGGGCTTTTCGACATCTTTTTATTACTTCGATCGCTGTGTTGCACGATCTGGAAAAGGTAAAAAAAAGATGTCGAAAAGCCCTATATTTAAATAATTATCAAGGCCGATAGTAGAACTCCAAGAATTTATACAATTTTTTTTACGCCCGACAAGAGGACCATACTGATTTTGGTTATTGAAACTGGCGTCCAACAAAAAAATGTAATAAAAGTCATAAAAGTAAAAGTTGAGTCCTTGCGCTACAAGTTAATTAGTCCGCTATACCAAAAAGAGAAGCATCGTGGAGATCTCAAATTTATAAATTCAGGCATATGGTGTATTTGAAATGTTACTCATTCCAAAGCACAAAGTTTAGCACAACAAAGTTCTTAAATCCTTCGTCCAGTATTATGTGTTAGTTTTACAAAGAGCCTGTGAATTCTGGTACTCTTTTCAAATGGCAGAAAATAAAAAGCCATCAGTAATTCATGTTATCCACTACACCTTTGTTTCACTTGCCTGTTTGTTTGAAGGGACGCGATCCTCTTTCTTCCTAGCAGGTCCTTTACACACGGTAAGATACACAACGACGGAGACGGTGAGGCGACTACTGTTCGGAAAGTAGCTACGTACCTATTGGATAACGAATGAAACCGACTCCTAAAAAACCAGATGCAAAAGAAAATGGCTCAACTGCCTGCATCTGTCGTAACGTGCTGGTTAGATTTACCGCAAACCGCGGAATCGTCCTCCGTATAGGTACGTTCAGACTACAGCCTTTTTGAGCCTTTTACGTACTACGTATAACGTTTTTACGCTCCGAGTTACGTAGCTGGGAATGGAGGAGTGTTCAGACACAACGCTCTACGTAGTACGTAATACGTAAACTCAAAACGTAGTCAAAATGAAGTCAAAACTGAGCGTACGTAAAAATGAGATTGATCTCTCCTGTTTATTCATTCTGGGATATGTCAGATGTAGAATTTTAAATTTAATAATTAATTTTTTAATATGTCAGATGAAGAATTTGAAATTTAATAATTAATTTTTAAATATTTCAGATGTAGAATTTTAAATTTAATAATTAATTTTTTTAATTTTTATTTTATAAATAAATATGGAGCCTACTAAAGTTATCCACGTCACTATTTTCAGAAATTTCGTCCTCAGAACTTTTATCAATAAATATAACAAAGAGCTACAACAGGTACAAAAATCTACAGCAGACGCTAGAATCTTCGCAGAATCTAGCCTACTCTACGTAAATTTAACAGTGTAGTCTGAACAGACTACGAACACATTTACGTAAATATGGCTTCGTAAAAAACGCAGCGAAATTTACGAAGTACAAACGTAAACTTTTAACGTTATACTTTATACGTTATACGTAGAAAAGAGCTGTAGTCTGAACGATACTTATGAAGGATATTTACGGTGCTCTATCGTAATTGCCTTTACAACGGAGGACTTTCCCTCGTTATTATGTGCTGTAAATCACCCTAGTTGTTGGAACATTCTAACTGTTGCCAAAGATTACATTGGTCTGTCTTTTTTTCTGATTAATTTCAGTCAATGTATTCTGCAGAGATCCCTTTTATTTCTTAAATTAAGAATTATTTTCTATTGTGCTAGAAAATTCTACCAATGTTCAAGACAAGATGTTGTTACGTTAACGAAGGGCCAATGTAACGTCTCCGGAAATCTCTACGGAATTTTTCAACATAAACAAACCCAGGTAGCACACAGACTCTGTTTCAGGTCTGCTACAGATCTGTTTTTGAGTGTCTGTAAATTGTTTGGAATGAAAAAATTTTACAGACTGTCATACAGGTCTGTGACAAACCTGACTTACAAAATCTGTACATGTTTGTTACATAACGCGTACCACAGTCTTTGTACTACACACTATTTACAGATTCATCCCAAAAATCCGTCGTTTGAATAATTCAACTCACAATTTACATTAAAAATGTGTAATTAACACGCAGCATTTCATGTTTATACACCAGCACTTACATTTCTTAAAATCATAATCGATCGCGTCACTTGTTGGTGAAATTTTGGCTGTTTCATAAACGGGGGAATTATTAGTGCCCATCGGCAAACAAGATGCAGGACAAATTAATTAAGCTGGCAACCCTACTTACATATTACTTCCCCCTACTCACACCCCATTAGTTTCCATCATGCTCTTCAGTTGAATTTTTAGTTCCATAAATCCATACTGATAACTTCCAACATGACGAGTGGAAACCAAGTGGAAAAGCGCAGCAGGAAACCAGCTAGTAGATATTCACCAGAATCTTCACCAAAGCGTAAGACTATTCGAACCAATCCATCTCCCGAAGAACCTGTATACAACAAAGGTAAATATAGTAAATTACTGTTATTCAAAAAGACATTCAATCATGATTGAATCAATATTCATTACATACCAATAGAACTTATGAATAGAGATGACCGAGGAACAAGATCACAGCCCAGCAATCACGTGGGGATCGGCCGTGGAAGGGGAAGGCTGATTATTTTTGGAAATTGCAGTTCCGGGCCAGTCGTTGGTGAGGCTCAAGCCTGTCCACGTCCGCCAAATCCAAGTGGCAGGGCCACTCATCACAGAAGATCAGTTTCTCCATTGCTAGGTTTTTCTAATGAATACCATCGTAAAACTCCTAAACCTGCAGAAAATCCAGCATTTAAAAAAACGGCGAAACAATTAGTGAAAAAAACATCAAAACCTATTGTCAAAGCCACAGTTGAGGCCGCATTACAAATTTTATACAAAGCTCCAGTCAATTCTTCAGCCAAAGCTTCAGTGAATTCTTCCGAGTTGGATGAGCCATTTTTTCAAAAACAATATTTAAAATTGGCTGAATGGAAGTAAGGATTCGAGGAAAAAAAATTTAAGTGGTAAACAGGAAATCTGAAATTGGTAATTTGATTTTAAAATTCTGTATTCCGAGTTATTAAATTAACCTGCTACGTTTTCAAATATAGTCTTTCTGCATCTCCGATTCCAATAAAGAATTTAATGATTTTCAATACTCTATCTTCATATGAGATATTCATAAGAGATGACGCAAATTGGTTATCTTTCTCTGCAATATAAAATCGGGAAAACAGTTTTTTTAATGAGTGTTTGTCAAGCTTAGACATTTCGTGAAACCTTTTGTTGCCTATATACCTGAAAATGAAGCGTTCAGATTGCGCAAGTCACTATTCATTGTACAGGGAAGCTAAAAAATTTCGCGAAAGTTTATTTTCAACATCAAACGTAAGCGACTGTGACGTGAAAATAGTGATCCTGTTTTGTGGATTTTGTCACGTCATGTTGTGAAGTTGATAATGAGCAAGGTTATGGTGAATCAGAAAGACAGCCCATTGATATCTATAGATATCTTATTTTTAGATGTTTAGATATCAGATAGATGTCTGTAAGATATAATGTTCTACTAGGGACAACATCTGTCTCATCAAAATCATTTTCACACAGTAACGATGCTTGCTCCAGTTCAGGAATGATTAATTTCCAACTACAAAATTTGTTCTTTCTAGGTACAGCAAAAATAGAAATTCTTTGGTTTTCGTTTACATAACTAATATACCACAAAGAAAACAGTTTTTCTTGAGTATTTTAATTTCAAAGGATTTGAAAGAATTTTTGAAGAGAATTTTGACGGTATTTAATTGCAAATTTTTGTGTGTGGATTAAATTGTTTTAATGTAGAAGAAAGAAGAAACTCTACAATGCTAGAAGAAGGGGAAAATATCGTTTAAGTGAAAAGTACAAAAGAAACATTCGGACAGAGCCAGATTTCGACGGGTCTAGTGAAATGGAGAAAAAGGATTGAAACAAAAAAAAAGCACACAGAGAAAGCTGAAAAATTAGATTAAGGGAAAAGAAAGCACGAAAAACGTCAATTCAAGTTATTTATTATAATTCTAAAAACTTTGCTGTACTGTTGCTTTACTGTTGCTAGTTACAACGCCACCCTTCTTTGACGAGGATGACGTGGCAATTAAGTCCTACCGCCTCTGCTAATTTGAATGTTTTGAGAAGTCGTTGCTTCTTATAATAACTAACTGAAGATGGCCAACAGTGCTAGTCAAACACTTTGTTCAATGTGCAGTGCAAAATTGTGTTACTTTAAACGACAAGAAAAGAAAACGAGGTGTTACAGAAATTCGATATAATAAACCATCAACTGTGCGTTATAGAAAACACATTATTTACGAATGGGTAATAAATTTTATTGGAAGTTGGACAAAATGTGGAAATATTTCACTGTGGCTGGTTGTGTGATAAATTAAGGCACTGGCAAGAGACAGTGGGGTCAGTGCATCTTAGGGTGCGTTTTATCGTCAACTTTTTAACTCAACCTGAACCCAAATTGAGCTTAATCGGTATTTTTTCGTTGACCAATTCGTTACGGTTGAGCTCGACTTCCGTTTTATCGTTAACAAAAAGTTCAACCAAGGTTGTGCTCGACCAAATTTTGCGAGCTCAACCGCAAAAGTTCAACCAAAGTCCAGACTGAGGTTGAATCCTGACGGTGTATGAATCCTGTTGTATAAAAGGGGTCGTCAGACCCATGCAATACACTCACTTTCACACCGACCTTTGTCTTGTGTACTCGCTGCCTCCTAACGCTTGTCGCTCTCAGGTTCGCAGCCGTCAAGTAAATTCGAGTTTGTTGCCATCCGCCGTCACCCGCCTTCGCCCGTGCCCGTCGCTGACGGTTGCCCTCCGTCCGCCCTCGCTGCCAGCCGCCTTCAATCTGCCGCCACCGCCAGACTGTAGTTACTTCCGCATCGCCAGACTGTAGCCTTCAAACTCGTCCCTTCAAGCATCACAAGTAAGACTTGTAAAAAACCGACAAACGGTAACCACCCTAAAATCTCGCCCGATACGGCTTGGTTTAGGCCGTTGACCTCTCGCCTACGTTTGACGATTGGGTGTCACGCCCCCTTCGTGCCAGTGTACTTCCCGGCAGACTCTGCAACACCGAGACCGGAGACCTTAGATATCTCTCTCTGTGCCGGCAGATACCGGACCTTCAGAGACTTCATTTCTGAAATTGGTCCTTCGAACCGGCTATACCGGTGCCAAGAAAAATTCTAAGTCCAAAATTTAATTAGGACTTAGAAGAAAAACAGGAAAAAGTAGTTAGGACTTAGACAAAAAATAATATTTTTGGTCTAGGACTTAGAAAAAAAAACTAACCTTCCACATTCTCTTTCAGTGTCGGATAATAAACCAGAGGAAGAGGCCGTCTACCGTTCGTTCGAGTGCGCCCTAGAAGGAGGAAGCCCGCACAGTCTGTGGGTTGGCCTAGACCGCTGCGTCCCGCGAGAAGTCTTCCGTCGCCTGGGTCTACGAGAATCATTCCCGCAAGGGCGTGCAACCACTTCCGCCACCTCAACCAAGACCGCCACCTCATCCAGGTTCGCTCCGTATGCCCGGCCCGAGCACTCGGACCTGAAGCTCCTAAACCCAGCGGAAAGGACAGAACTTGAAGTGGTTCAGAAGGTGAAAGGGGAGCACGCGCTAGCCAAATTGGTGGCGCAGCGAAAAGAAAGGGAAGCCGAAGAAACCGCAGCGCATCTCACCAAAACTTGCCTCATCCGCAAGGAGAGGGAAGAATTAGAAAATAGAGAAGCGGAACTAGCTCAATCTACCAAATTACCTGTTTAGAAAAAATTATGTGATATTGTGGAAACATTTAAAAGTAAGTAAAATTTTTTATTCATAAACTAGTAATGCAAAACAAATCATTGGTTCCACAGAAAAGGATACCTGCGGAACAGGATGATCAACTCTATGAAGTAGTGGCAGAAGAAACAGAGCTGGATGAAACGAAAGAAATAGAAATATAAACTGAAACTATTTACAATGGTTTGATTAAATTATGTTTATTTGAGAAAAAGTAAGAAATGTGCATTTTATTTTACATTTTAAGCCATGCAACTGATGCCCAGCCATATGGGAACTACTTTCGGTAACCCAATTACTAAGAATTTTGACGAAAACTTGTCTAATTCCGAAGACGAGGAATTTCATATTTTAAGGAAACGAAAGGTTGCTGCCGACTAATTGATTTATTGAACTTTTTCTGGAAACTGGTGCCAGCCAGGTCGCAGGCGTCGCCTACAACAGTTAAGTGGTTCCTGAGCCAGCTTCGGCACGATAAGGCATTTTTTAATGTTTTGTATCTTGATGAACTAGCCACTTAAATATGATCTAGTCCTGAGCCTGGTAGTTCTTCAATGGAAAAAGTACCGCAAGCCGGGCCTAAGCCACAAGAAACGGCCACAAGATATGGATCTAAAACTACGCCATCAACTAGGTTGCTATCCTCTTTAACGGTGATTTTACCGAAAACCGCTCCTGAGCTTTTAACGGAAAGGTAGGCAATTATCTAAGGTTATTGGTTCTCCAACTACGAAAACTATGCTTTGTTGTTTTTCTTTTAAGTAATGTCGAGGCTGTTAGAGCGCAAGCATTGTCAAGGCAAACTTTATCCCTAAGCGCGCCTACAGCTGGTAAATCACCATAAGTTATGGCCAAAGATTTTTGGTTTCAAGGTGTCTAGAGACAGGCTATTCCTCGATTCAAGCACATGCCAGCTAGATCCAAAGCGTCCAAAGGGAATATTGTATCAGAAGCCATCTCAACTTCTGCTGGAAATATGGCCATTGATAGAGTGCAGAAAGCTGTGAGTGTATTAGTGACACTATTGCCACCCACAATGTGATTTGAAAGACATACGCTGCCAAACATGTAAATTGCCAAATTGTATTGCTGTTGTCATCGTCTCTGAAACCAATTTTTAACAGGTATTTCCATAGAATGTTCAATGGGAATTACTATTGTTTTTTTTTATTCTTTGATTTTCATATTGGCGTAAAATAAGAAATAAATGTTCCTACGGCTTTTGCAAAATAATACAGTATGAGTTATTTAATCATTATTCTTACGTTTATAATCGAGCAATAACACATTGGATTACCACAAAATATTTGCATTTACATTTTGAAATTCATGGATCCCTGTGCGTTTTGCCTGGGTTTTGCTAATCATCTTTCCCCAGATCCTTTTTCACATTCAATTGTAAATAATTTTAACACTACTTCATCTCTCACAGGCGTACCTGCCCCATTCATTGTCATCCTAATAGTAACATAAGATACATCTTTGTCATGTCGGCATTAAAATATATTCTATGACTCAGCGTTCAGTCACATTTTTTTGAATTAACGTAAAATCTTTTGACACCAAACATACTGATATCATAAACATTCCTAAGAAAAAATTACACTGTTAGCGTTTTAATAAAATAGACAATAGTTGCATTTCCGCATCAATTTAGGAATAAATTTATTTATAACAGAAACAGCGCTTTGATTTTGTACAATGAAATTGTTTACAAAGTTTCCTCCATGCAGAAAATCGTTTATCGCTAGATGGCTGTCCCGCAAAAAACACAAATTCAAAATCATCGAGTCACTCTGTAGCCCCGACCGTAAACTCCCAAGAAGGTACCCCTTTCTCCGAAGAACCAAAGGTCTATGACCATGGTTATGGTATGAAGCAACAAGTCATGTGATCAGAAATAAGAAATTTTTGGCAACGGTGTAGGAAGGCAAATCTCAACTCAGCAGGGGTCGAATTCTGAACTTCGCACTTGACTTAACCGATTGATATCAATATTTTTCTTTAAGTTCGAACTTGAAATTAAAAGTCAAAGTCAAATTTTGAAACCAAAAGCGATGCTAACATAGCTAAGGTAAAAATTAATACTCGATTTGGCAAAAGAAGAAGGAGGAGTTTAGTGGACCAATAGAAACAGTGCTTTTATGTCAGGAAGGAATAATAGCAGACGAAACAACACAGACTTGTTTGATATTTTTATTACGAATCATTCCCATTCCCATTCAATACATCAATACACCCTGAAAAGCAAAGCACAAAAAAGGTTATTAGAGACGTACAAAGCTGCATCAACAAACCTGGCCGTCACAAACAGAGCCACATTTTTTGGCCCACTACCATGGCACCAGCACCCAAATAGAAGTATTCAAACAACACTACTAAGATTACGGAGTGGCCATAACAGACTAAATTACTGGATCGCGAAGTTAGATGCCAATACCCTTCCAAACTGTTTACACGGCTGCCCAGAAAACGAAACGGTGGAACACGTGATTCTCCAATGCCGCCACTACAATGAAGCTAGATCAAAACTGTTAGCAGTGCTCTCTACAAACAACATCCCTGCAGAGATACAATCGGTACTAGGACTAAACGCATCAATCCCTAAACACACACAAGAAAAAATTAAAATGGGTCTGATAGCCTTTGTTATCAGAACAGACCTCATCAAAAGAATTTAACCCCCTCCCTTTTCACAAGCAAGAGGAGGCTTCGACTGGAACTGAATTCACTACTTTCATCACAAAAAGACCCACGGTGGTGTTGTAAACACCACCGTGGCCAGTGCACCTAAAATAAAAAAAAAAAAAAAAAAAAACGAATCATTATTAGATAACCAAAAAAACACGACTAGTTTCGGTTTTGTACACCAGGGGGAGGGGGTGGCTGAGACTGGTTGTGAGACAGATTCCTCTAAGACAGACTCCAAAGGAAATAATAATATTGCCCTTTCCCCACCCTCATGTCCCTTCAGTTCATTTCTACCCGCACCCAACTCTCACATTAATTTATGCCGAACCGAACCGCCTGAATCCCACCCAAGTAATATCACAGCCTTGTTTGATAGACGAATTATGAATCATGGAAAAATAACAAAGATAATTAAGCATATATAAATTATATAATACTCAGAACAAATTCAATCGAGGTACGGTCAAATCATAAATATTAATCATGTAATTTATAAATTTTATATAAAAAATATAATTTGCATAATTTTATATAAATATATAAATATAATTTAATAAATATAAATCGGTCAAAAAAGATAAATCGTTCACAAATTCACCGATAAAGTTGTTCTCCATATCCATTTTTGCAGTAGAAACAACTAGCAGCAGACAAAAAACATGGCTTTTGTGTAAACAAATGCAGCGGACGTTGCCATATATTGAATAGAATTCTCCTCTTTTACCTCGCTTAAGTCAGAAATAAAGTCAAGCCAAGATATGCCCCGTTGCTTGAGTTTCAGTTTCACACTCCACTTTGACATTTTTATAAGTTCAAGTTTTTTACTTGACTTTCAAAATTTTGTTCGGAATCACACTTTTAGATTCAAGTCAGAAAATGAATAAAGTCAAGTTCAAAAAGCCGACTTAAGTCAATATTCAAGTCAAGTTCAGAATTCGACCCCAGACTTCCAATACATTTGCCTACAACAAATTTTGTCGTTAGCTGTTACGACTTACGAGAAGCCGACATCACCTAGTAATCTTTTATTCGTTCAGGAAAAAACTTCATCATAATTGGAAAAAGAACATTCTTTTGAATTTAGAAGCGTTTAAAACGATGAATCCTAGCCCTTCTCATAGTATACCTTCTCATCCTGGCTCAAGAATTGATTTTTAGAGGAACACAAGCTTTCATAAGTTTATTTTAATCATAAAAATTGTGAGAAACAATCTTTTCACGTTGCTAATGATTGGTATTCAAACAAAAAAATGGCAAATCCTGTAGAATCTGCCCTTTGGAGCTGGGTTACTGATAAGACAGTAGCTTTGTTCAAAGATCAAAATCTGGCTGTAAAGACTCCAAAGTTGTGATATGTTTACTACTTGGAGTTACCACTTCTCATAGTGCATCTTCCTATCCTGGCTCAAGAAATGCTTTCTAGGGGAACACACGCTTTCATAAGTTTACTTTAATCATCAAAATAAGGAGAAACAGTCTTTTCGTGTTACTAATGATTTTATTCAAAAATAGAAACAGCAAACCTTAGAGAATCTCCCCTTAGCAGCTGGGTTACTGATATGACAGCAGCTTTGTTCACAGACCAAAATAATGGCTGTAAAGACTCCAAGTTGCGATATGTTTACTGCTTGAAACGTTGAAAGCTTATGGCAAGTCTATGGTGGCTTCCTAATGCAAGCCAGAAAAAAGACTAGCAGGTGTGTCTTTTTAAAATCAAACAGGTGATTTGTGTAGTATGTTTATTTATTATTGTGCTTAAACAAATCAGCTCGTGGTAAGTATATCGGTGTGTAACACCGAGATTTCCCAGTATCTATAACCCAGTTGACCATCGTCGGGGACAATGTAATAGGGGAATAAGCTAAATGAAAGAAAAGTAACTACATTTGATAAATACACTTGACAAGCATTAATGTGATTTATATAATTATTATAAAAGCGTTAATATGGTTTATATGTTGGCGATCGTAACAGTATCGTAGTAATATGTAATAAGCAAAAATTCCAATGACCAATATAACATCAAATAACATCATTTACGCTGGCACGGTAAAAGTTATTTTGAGGTTTCCATCGTTTCCATAACAGGAGTTGGTCTTCTCACCTACACAGATTCATCCATCCGGATCATCAAATGTTGAATTTTGCACCGAGGACTTACAAAATTGGCTGCCATGACCACAGCGGACATTTTGTCATATATCGAGGACATTTTTTGCAAACCGGCTGCAGTGCCCTTAACCAGTAGCAGATGCTTGCCTCTGTCAGTTTTCGTTTCTTTTATCAAATTCAGTAATCGATTGTACATTGATACAACAAGGGGAAGAGTTGGATACTGACTTGCTTCAAGGAAAGTTGCGTTCTGCGTAATCTGCTCTGGAGTAACCACAACTGCAGCACATATTCATCACCGTCAGGTAACGAGCTGCGTTTTTAACAATTGCAACTCTGCACTCTCCACCACAAATTCCTTACTTACCGGTAACGAGCTGCGTCTCCACCAATTGTCACAGGAATGTTCTTTTGTTATACAAACCCGAAGAATACAACAAGTGACGAATGAAGCTAACAATGGTACTTAAAAAGGGGGATAATAGTATACCCAAACTCGGAGAAGCGTCTGAAGACCTCTAGGAAAACCAGGAAACCCCTCTAACATAACCCGGCTCCGAGAGCACACTCGATGAATACTCATCTAACCCTGATTTGCAGCAGCGTTTTATACTGTCCCACGAATTAATCCCTTTTTAGATTAGGTATCTCCATATCTTGTTTAAAGAAGACTCTTCCTGATAATTTCCTCTACGCCGTTACAGCGGCGTCTAAGGAG
The DNA here is from genome assembly GCA_013167095.2 of Daphnia sinensis. Taxonomy (NCBI): domain Eukaryota; kingdom Metazoa; phylum Arthropoda; class Branchiopoda; order Diplostraca; family Daphniidae; genus Daphnia; species Daphnia sinensis. Next base: position 81,826 of record WJBH02000045.1, on the reverse strand, counting down.
CGCGTTACTCATCATCTCTGCGAAGAAACCATTCCCCCTTTTCACCCGTGATATCATCGGTTTCATTGACGCAGAAAAGGAAGTGAAAAGCTAGTGGCAAGACGAGAAATGTGATCAGAAATAAGGCCATTGCTGTCCATAGGGTATCGATTCTCAAACTTTATTTATACTTTGTTCTTCAATTGGGCGAGGGCACTACGCACCATTTCACTCATTGTCGGTCGACAGTGAAATAGAAGGGTTTGGATGGCAAGACATATTAGCGCCGTCGACGAGTAAAGTTCTCCTTGCATGATATCCGCCTGAAATTTTAAGAAAGACACCAATTCCGATAATAAGGTCGTATCCGAATATGACAATATATAAATATGTGAGGGAATGTGAGGGAAATTGAAAAATTTCAAACTTCTCGAACTGTCGTTTACCTAAATGGAAAATATATTAAAACAAAGGCAGTAAGGAGGTATTTGGAAATTCTTTCGTTAATTTTAAAATTTACTTTATAATTTTTATTTTAGGTCAGTGCTGTCGAACTCGTTGTCGATTGCTCTTTCCTCTGCTCTTAAATCTATTGTGCCGAACCATGCTGTATGGGATACTAAATGATTTACACACTTTCCTCAAACACTCCAAAGATTTGTATGAATTAATAATTTTTCCTCTCTCTACACTCAATTTTTTTTACCACGGTGGGGCTCTATCGACAGTCAGCGAAAAACTAAAAATTTTGTTGTTTTTCTTACTTGAGTTTTCAAACATAGAATTGCATGCTAATAAAGTAGAACGTTAAAAAAATGTTTGAAAAATTAAGAAAAAAATCTGCATGCATCAGCACCTCTCTCGGAATTTTTGGATACAATTCCCTTATTTTTGCTTCTATAACTATAAAATACTTACATTTAGCTTATGCAAATATATTAACGAGTATGCGGAAAGGTTAAAGAGTGCTTAGAGTATTACAATGTTGTGCCAAAACGATTGAAAAAAAAATTTTATATTTCATTTACAATTCCGATATAATGACAATTCCGATGCTTCGTAGTTTCAGCTTTTCGTCTTTCCATGCATGAACGTGACAACGTCCACGTAATACTTGCAAAATCCTACAAATTGTATGGTCAGACTTCAATTAGTCTTGATTTTCTTTTAACTCCACGATTGAACCTTTTCAATGGAGTTTACGATGGGTACCTCTTGATCTGTGCATGTTAGAAGTATTTTAGACAAAGCTATTTCTGGAAATTCTTCTTTAGCCATCTGTTTTCAACAATACTGGTGTGCAGTAAATGTCGCTTTAATAAATCACTGTTTTGACGTCCACAACGGCGGCCATTTCTTTAAGGCGTTGAATACCAACTACGGAAAAAATCCTACCCGTTAAACCTTTTCCATTAGTTTTTCTTGCGAACTCTACACTCACTGACTAAAACACTGAATATATTACTTCATCTGCCATTCTGGTAAACCTTAATATGCTAATCGGAATCATTTAGTGCATGTATACTTAATTAATTAAAACACACGATACAAAAATTCCTCGGACATTTATATTTCTTTTTACTGAAATTGACTTTGTGACAGTGTTGTCAAAATCAAATGAAAAAAGATGTAAATCAAAATCAAATCATTTTTTAGAATTGATTTAAATCGCAATTTAAATCATAAATCAAAATCATGAAAAAATTGATTTGAATCGTGATTTAAATTAATTTCGAAATCAAAATCAAAATCATTTCAAATTTTTTTGCTTGCATATAACCATATGTTTATTGGCAAAGCAAACTAAAAATCTTTTTGGCATATTCATCCACACACTCGTAATTTTTCTATTTTTTTGTTTTGCATTTGATTGATAGCAAGAGCAAAATTAGTGTAGGGAAGAATGGAGCCAATGGAAACACTTCGTGTATTTTTGGTCTCTCCGACTAAAGTACCGATTCAGTTCATCAAAAAAGTATGTACTCGTGTTGAAGATTATCTATTCTTCAACCCCTTAAACCTATATATAACCCCATTTTTCAAAACTTTTCTCATTCGCTAAGAGCTGAATTCTTGTTTCAGTCGCTTTCAGTTGGCACCGCGTTTCAATTTGCCCAATCCTCCCCTACAAAGTATGTACAAAACTAAAAGTATCAGGCTCATACTTAGAAAAGATCTTATATTTTTAAAAAATCTTTAAATTCAGATTTTCCAAAAAACGGTGATTTTGATTTAAAAAAAACGATTTATTTTCGCAAAAATCAAATCAAAAATTGCAAAATTTAAAAATGATGGTTTCTTCACAAAGTTTGTGAGGAAACCCATACAGAATAAATCAATGTCTTACCCATATAAAACACTGCATGGCTAAACTGGAAAAAGCTCTAAAAAACTATAGCCATGTCATTTCGATAACAATATTTTGAAATCTCTCATATTAATTGTGGTTACCTTCTTCAACTGAGCAAATTGATTTTATTTCACCATTGTAGTCTTCTTAATCAGTGAGGTCAAATAAGTTTTCAGGAACTTGTTTAGCATTCCGGAGACCTGTGACAAACAATATGAATATTAACGACAGAAGTCGCTAGAGTTTAGCAACAATTTAATTTTCATTTTGTATTTCTGTAATGTATGTGTGTGTGTGTGTACGTTCGTGTCATTGCCGAGAGACAGACAAGTCTGAACTTTTCTGACCTTAGCTGAACTAATACCCTTTGTTTTTTGGTAATAGGTTACCCTCCCTTACACTTCCGCCACTCCATTTACACCTAAAGCTAAATGTTCGCGTTAGCGCCATTATTTTGTCTTTCCCCTTTCATGCATTTCCGCCGTAGTCGGAGACGGAGGAAACATCAGCAACGAGGTCAGTCTTAGTCGTTTTGTCATAGCAGCAGTCGCAAAATATCGCTCCAATTTTCCCGTGTTGTAACCTCGTGTTCGTTTCGTCAAATACAGCAGCGTGGTTTTTTAGCCACTGAGTTGGCCACATTCCGACTTCGCTTATTTCGGTGGTTAACATTTTGATGCATCGACCGGGAATCTTCATCGTTCGTGTTTCGCTTTATTTCATATTACATTATTATATCCTACAGTGGGTACCGAAAGTATCCGTACGGCTGAGAGGATCAGTAGGGAAAACGCGTTTTTCAAAACGCTCCCATAAATAGAATTCTCGGTGGAATTCAATAAAAAAATTTCGTCAGGTTAATATAAGGTTGGGGTTTCATGTGATTTTTTTTAAGAATTTTTCAACAACGCGATATGTGGTTTGTATCGCGTTCCAAAAGTATCCGTACGGCCGAGAGGCCTAGTAGGGAATGGGCTTACTTTGGAAGCCTGTTATTCGGTAACTACCTAATATTATAGGGCTGGAAAGTTCTTAAAAAAAAGAGCTGCATTAGCTCTATATGTGATTATTAGAACATATTTTTTGAGTTTCATTTATAGTAATGAAATTCAATATGAAAACACGGATTATAATTTTTCCGTTTTTTCTCCCTCGATTCCCCTTCACCAGTGTTGCCATATCCCAAAATCATTACCCTTTCTCTTTTTTCCTTCCGACGGAAAAAAGATTGCGGTCCCCCCATGAATGCTTGCTAGAGGCGCTACGGAACAGTTTTCTATTGTTAGCAGACTACGAAACTAAAACTAGACGTACGAGTCGTAGACACGTTATTATTTAGCTTTTAGTTCACTTTGTTTTGTTTCGTATTTGTTAACAATTAACATGGCAAGTTTCGTTCCTGTGTTAGACATAGAAACGAAAAGACAGAGGAAAATATTTGCCACAAAGTATCTGCAAATTGACAATGGCAATATGTTGACCAACGCAATGTTTGGCGACGAGCAGCGTTTCGTGTAAGTTTGTTATCTGTTAAATTCTCATCTATTGTTAGTTATGCTTATATTTTGTTCTTTTTGCTTAGCTTCAATGACAGTGGAGAAATTTCTTTGCATTTTGGGTCCCATCGCTCCAACATTTCCAATAGTGTAGCTGTGTGGGGATGTCTTTCATCAGTTTCCAACAACGGACAAAATGTCTTGAAGAAAATTGATGGAAGACTGGACACTAAACAGTACAAGGATATGTTGGATCATTATGTTGTCCAATATTGCAAGAATTACCCGTACATCCATGACCATTTTCCTGTTCACACTTCCCTGACAATCAAGCAGTTCATCTCGTCTAGATCTATTTATGTGTTATGTGATTGGCCAAAACAGTCAGGGGATCTCATGCCCCTCGAAAACGTTTGGATTCATTTGGCACAGACATTCAAGGACCGTGATATTGTTGCATTCGATACCGATTCGTTATGGATTGAGTTATCTGCATTGTGGAAGAAACTTTGCGTTGATGGCTACTTCTCAGATGTAATTCAAGGTATGCCACAACGTTTACGTGAAGTAATTGTAAAAGACGGAAATTGGATTCGTAACTATTAGCTCTACGAAGGCAATACAAGTATTTTACGAGCACATTTTTCTCCATAAAGTTATTATTGAAAAACAAACTGTTACCTCATACGTTAAAAAGAAAAAGGAAATGTAAGATAGAGGGACAGAAGAATATTTATTGCTTTAGTAAGATGTGTGGCCACCTTTTGCATGAATAACAGCTTTACATCTGTTTTTCATTGAATAAATGTATTTGCGTAGAATTTTTTTTGGAATACTATTCCATGTAGCTTCTAGATTTAACCACATTTTATCTTGGGAATTCCGCTCCGTTTTATTTAGTCTAGTGTCCACGTAATCCCACATTGATTCAATGGGGTTCAAATCGGGACTTTGTGGAGGCCACACCATTCTCACCACATCTCCTACAATTAAGGAACACAATTTTGAAAATCTACATTATCGAAACTGTCTCAAATGGAACAAAAAAATCTATATAAATTAAATTAATTACACTACCAGATTTCTCTTTTGAAGCCAAGTAGTTCCGACAGAAAAGAGAGGAATGTTTTGGATCGTTGTCTTCTTGGAAAACAAAGCCTTTTCCAAGAAGCTTTTTACCTTCTGGAAGAGCTCTATGAACCAAAATGGAGTGGTACACCTTCTTATCCATAATACCCTCAATTCTCTTTAGACGTGTCACCCCATTGACGCAAATGCCGCCCCATATCATTACATTACCACCTCCATGTTTCACGGTTGGGATAAGACAGTTTGATTCGAAGCGTTCATTTTTAAAACGACGTACGTATGTTCGTCTTTTACTTCCAAACAGGTCGAATTTGGATTCGTCAGTAAATAACACTTTCGCCCACTGTTTTTTCTTCCATTTCACATGTTCCTTGGCAAAAAGTAGTTGTGTTTTAATGTTGCGTGGGCTGAGCAAAGGTTTGCGGCACGCTACACGGCCAAGCATTCCCCATGAATGTAACGCACGATTAACAACAGAACGACTAGCGGATATTTTGTGACCGATATTGAATTCCTCTGTTATAACAGACAATGTCTTCCGACGAGATCTTATGGAACATAGTTTCAAGTAACGACTATCCGAATTGTTAATTTTCCTTGGGCGACCACTTCTTTTTAAATTTGCAACACTATTGGTATTTTTATATCGTTTCACTGTATCAGCGACGGTTGATAGTGGTCTTCGAACAAGTGCAGCAATTTTCCGCAACGAATTTTTTTGCTGATGAAGGACTACAATCTCAATTCTTTCTTCCGATGTAAGTTCCCTTTGCTTAGAAGGGAACATTCTGACACTACACCATAAGACACAAAAAACGAATGACACGAAAACCTATTATAGGCCTACCGTATTTCCTTTTCTTGTTTCAAAAAACAAAACCAAAAGAATAACATGAAAATTATTTAAATTAGCAGAAATCAGGATGCTTTCCTATAGAAAAACAAAATTCAAACCCAGCCTCCAAAAAAAAATCGATCCGTATTGCCTCTAGCGAGCATTCATGGGGGGACGGCAATCTTTTTTCCGTCGGAAGGAAAAAAGAGAAAGGGTAATGATTTTGGGATATGGCAACACTGGTGAAGGGGAATCGAGGGAGAAAAAACGGAAAAATTATAATCCGTGTTTTCATATTGAATTTCATTACTATAAATGAAACTCAAAAAATATGTTCTAATAATCACATATAGAGCTAATGCAGCTCTTTTTTTAAGAACTTTCCCACCCTATAATATTAGGTAGTTACCGAATAACAGGCTTCCAAAGTAAGCCCATTCCCTACTAGGCCTCTCGGCCGTACGGATACTTTTGGAACGCGATACAAACCACATATCGCGTTGTTGAAAAATTCTAAAAAAAATCACATGAAACCCCACCCTAATATTAACCTGAAGAAATTTTTTTATTGAATTCCACCGAGAATTCTATTTATGGGAGCGTTTTGAAAAACGCGTTTTCCCTACTGATCCTCTCAGCCGTACGGATACATTCGGTACCCACTGTATATTATATATTCATTATTACATCCTGATTTCCCTTTATTTCGGGGGTAACGTGAATGTAAAAAAACATAACTAGAAATGTTTTGTTACGGTGGACATAAACTCATTAGAACCACATCACTTAGAATAATTAAGCTGATCTTTTAATTCTCCAATCAACTCTACACACGATTGATAATTTGTTATCCAGGTAAAATCTTCTTGGTTTTTCCCCTCTTCTTTCACGACCTCCTTTATCCTCTCGGTCTATTTGTTGGGAACATATTACATTCCCAACAGCCGACAACGTGAGCTGGGCGACGGACCAGACTGCCGGACCGGTTTTCTTCCTTCGATTTAGGTGGCCCTCGCTAGGAGGCCACCGCCTTGACTTTGAATTTGTGTAGCCCCGCCCCCCGGCCTATCAGCCGGCAGGGTACAGGGCAAAAAGCCATTTAGTAACGAAATAAACTCCTCACAGTTAACAACTAGCCAGTGTTCCCGTGTCATTCCACCTCCACATCTTTAATTTCATCCTTATTGAAGGTAAGCTCAGTACACGGACTGAGACTATTTCTCACATGGTCCTTCGAACTAATTAAGCTAATCTAAGTTAATTTAGAAATTGATTGTCTGTAAGACTGTGGGAAGATCGTTATTCACCCATTTATCATCCCCTTTTGTCGCACACACACCACGTGCAAGCCTGAGGGCAAATTTAGTCTTCTCATTTCCCCTCTTAAGTTTTTTTTTAGTTTCTAATTAAGCTAATCTAAGTTAATTTAGAAATTGATTGTCTGTAAGACTGTGGGGAGATCGTGATTCACCCATTTATCATCCCCTTTTGTCGCACACACACCACGTGCAAGCCTGAGGGCAAATTTAGTCTTCTCATTTCCCCTCTTAAGTTTTTTTTTAGTTTCACGTATTTGTCGTTAAAATCGTAAACTATCATCTCTGTTGTGTGCGCAAAAAAAATTTTTTTCCCCTTTCTTCTTTTTCCTGCAAAGGCGCACAGCGTGGTCGGCGGCCCTATTGTACGTCTCCAAGTTCTTTGTAGATCCTTGGAGGAACCTTCACGTACGGTTCCCCTTTATTGAGAATTTTTTTTTTCTTTTTTGGCATTTTTTTTTTCAATTTGTTTTTCATCCCGCGATTCATTGCATCCTTTCCTTTTTTCTCTCTCTTCGGCGGCCATATTGGCCTGTAAATTAAGGTTTTGCCCATTGTTGGAGGTAGCCTCCCCCGCATTTGGTCGGCGGCGGCCATATTGGCCTGTAAATTAGGTTTTGCCCGTTGTTGGAGGTGGCCTCTTCATTATTTTCTTAGTCTCCGCTTAAGCGGAGCACTACGAGGTTCCAACACCTGCAGCAAAATTAGGGACTCTGAGAAAATCAACATAGCGGAGAGGGGCAAAGCGGGCCTAGAAAGGCCGTGGACGGGGCCGGTACGCCCGAGAGCGTTCCGTAACACTCCAGAAGGCCGGCGCCAGATAGCGGAATACAACCGCCACGTGGAGGCAGTCGCCGCAGCCAACCCGAGTGCTCAGTCGAGCAACCCACTGGAGTCTCTCCTCCCGATCTTGGTGCGTGCTATGCCACTCGCTGAATTGAAGGAGGCCCTCACTCCAAAGTATTCCGGAGACATCCGGTACAAGTCGGAAACCGAAGAGTCAGCAGCCCCGCCTGCTCAATCAGCCGCCCCGCCTGCTCAATCAGCCGCCCCACCAGCTCAAGCAGCCGCCCCGCCACCAGAAGATATCTTGATAGAGTGGTACCCAAAAGAGGAACCGAAGCCCCTACCACCACCCGATTTTCAAGTACAGTATATCTTCAAGAACGGTGGACGCGGGCGAAAAATCTATCCACCGTTCGTTCCACCCATCGACAATTACACACCACCCGGCAACCAAAATAAATTCCGCCCCAAAAGCATTTTGGATAACACGCACCACGATCCGACCCCTGTACTTAACCCGATCATAGAAGAAGAGGAGAAAGACAAAGAAGAGAAAGAGAAGAAAGAGGAGAAAGACAAAGATGGGCAGTACCCTAATATCCCTAACTTTTAGTTAAAAACTTCTAATTAGCATAGAAAGATTTGTCTTAATTAGACGAATCTAACTATACCTAGTTTAGGGGGGTGCAAATGATGTCTAGGGGTAGTAAATCGACTTTGAAAATTTGCATTTACCATAGCTTGCCCACGCGTTTGGCGGGGGAATACCCAAAGAGCCCAAAGATGAGAAAGAGAAGAAAGAGGAGAAAGATAAAGAAGAAGAGAATAAAGACAAAAAAGAGAAAGAAAAAGAGGAAGAAGAGGACATCATAATAATTGAAGTAGATCCTAACGATCTAATCGATCTATACCACCCATTGTAATGCAACCACCCTCTGTGACAGAAAGGCGGTAAAGTTTGCCAACACCGGAAACAATGCCCCAACAAACGTCATGGCATCTATGTCTAGTGCAAACACCTACGGCGATTTGATGGTAAACACAGCAACGGTTATGGTCGTAGGCCCCAATGGCAAAGAAACCAGAGCCATATTATTTATCGACGATGGCAGCCATAGGTCTTGGGTAACCAGATCTATTTCTAAATTACTGAATTTGAGAGTTTTAGCCGTGGAAAACATCGGCACTAGGGTCTTCAAACAAAGAAAGCCGAATCCAGTGGAACGAATCAACGCAGTTGAATTGGTGTTCCGGGTCACCTGCAAAGGAGCCCCACTCGTCAAAATTACAGCCCTGGAAACGGACTACATCGGAGACACTGGACCCTACTCCCACACAGCATTCGCAAGACAGTTGTGGTTGGAAGACGAAAAAATGGCTGACGACAGGTTTGAAACCAACAGCCAAGAAAAAGAAGTCGGCATTCTGATCGCAGTCGACCAAATGTTCGAAATCATTCCTAACGAACCTGCTATCCAAAGTTCATGCGGCCTTAGAGCATACAATACAAAACTGGGTCGCATGATAGCTGAACCCTCGAAGGAAAAACGATCAAAAAAAGAAAAGGCGATAATCCAGCAAATGCTACAATGCAGTAGCTTCTCGAATTACCAAACAGTACCATCGTACGTAGCCGGATGCCTCAATTCAGAGAATTGTTCTACGAACCGTTCCGAAAACATGGAGAAGATGGAAGCTGGGATGGAGGCCAAGGAACCTTCATCTCCCCAGCCAAGGTCAACGGAAGAAATTTCCAGCCAGGAGCAGCCCCATACCTCCAAAAAGTCAAAGTGGAAAATCGTAAAAGAAGAATTAAAGCGGCAAACGAACTTTGATTCTCTCCGTTTTGGAAGCTGGAACACTTCGACATCCTAGACGATTGTGATGCAGTGGAGTCAGACGAAATCTCAGCTCCTTTGGCGATAAAATCACCCGTCAAGAAGATGGGCGATACTGCACCCCAATCCCGTGGAAAACGGACAAATGGAGGCTGGAGAAGAACTTCCTGATGGCAAAAGGAAGACTGGAGAGTCTATTGAAAAGACAAAAAAACACCAGAGCTTCTAGGTTTTTGTTAGGTTCCTCAACAAACACCTAGATGGCATGGAGCGACTCTACTCCACCACAGTAAGACAGCTTAAGGAGCAAATTTATGTCGACGACTACCTTGGAGGCGCCGACAGCATCTCCGCAGCTAAAACCAGGATACAGGAAACGAAATCCATCTTCCAAGAAGCAAAACTCAACATGGGAGCTGGGTCACCAATGATATAACAGTCCGCAAACTTCTCAGTGAAAAAGGGCTCATAAACCCCATAGTGAAAATTTTCACTCAGAAACTGGAAGAAGGTCAACCGAAGGTCATAGGGATTTGATGGGACACCGAATCCGATACCTTCCAGTTCGATCCCGCACCGATCATCCAAGCTGCAACAGAATTGGGAGACCTAGTGACCAAAAGAAACATTCTAAGAATATCAGCAAGGGTATTCGATCCCATAGGGTTCTTAGCACCCACCACACTACTGCTGAAAATAATGTACCAAAAGCTTTTGGAAGCCAAAATTGACTGGGATGTGGAAGCGCCTCCTGAAATTCGAAAAACATGGATAATGGCTATGACTGGGTTGAGCAAGTTCGCCGACCTAAAAATCCCTCGCTGGATAGGCTACTCGAAAAGAGTCATAGTAGTTGCAGAAATTCATGTTTTCGGCGACGCATCCGAGGCCGCTTATGGAGCCGTAGCCTACACTAGACTCCAAACAAAAAACGGCGATACAGTCATCCATTTTCTTGCTAGGAAGACTAAAGTGGCGCCCCTCCCAAAGAAAAAAGTCACCTTACCAAGATTGGAGCTATTAAGCTCACTTATGGCGGCTCGGTTAGGAGAAAATCTTAAAAACTTTCTCCACACCCAATCGTGGCGTACAATTTATTGGGCAGACTCCCTAGCAGCCCTCGGTTGGATCCGGGGAGACCCAAACAGGTGGAAACCATTTGTCAGGAATCAAGTCGAAGCAATTAGTAGACTTTCAGGACAAAATCGGTGGCGACACTGTCCAGGCGTCCAAAATCCGGCAGATCTCGCCTCGCGGGGAGCGCCAGCAGCAATGCTGGTACACTCCGAACTACGGTGGAAGGGACCATCATGGCTAAAAAAAGACGAATCTAAATGGCCGGACCCAATGCCCGAGGTACAAGAACCCAGCGTACATGAAAACATCGAAGCGGAAGCAAAATCGAAAACCATCACATGTCGATAGCTGCCGTGGAGCCAGCCACTCCAGTGGAATGGCATTTGAATCGAATTCCATCTTGGAACCGATTACTCAGAAGGACCGCCTGGATACTGAGATTTGCATAAAAAAACCGCCCCACAAACGCCACACAAGTGAAAACTCCAATCAACACAGGAGACGGGAAAGAAATAATGGTAGAACACCTAACAGTAGAGGAGTTGACGAAGGCGGAGCTACTTATTTATAGTCAGTTACAAAAAGAAACCTATCCCAAGACGTTCCCAGATCTCCAAGAAGGGCGACAACCGCACCATAAAGAAAAAATTGCCGCACTCCGAACCGTGTGGGATGCAAGAGACAAGCTTATCAGAATAACAGGAAGAGTAGAGCTAGCGCTAAGGGACAGGGGTATTGAACCCGCCATCTTGCTGCCCGCTTACCATCCAGTCGTCAAGTTAATCATCCAGGATCGACATGTCTCGTTAAAACACGCTGGTGTTAAAACCCCCCTATCGGACCTAAGGGAACGCTTTTGTATCGTTAAAGGACGCCAACAAACAAAATCGGTTTGGCATGCCTGCGTCAAGTGCCAACGGCTAACTTCACCGCCATTCAGAGAAGTAGCTGCACCTCTACCTATTAACCGACTCAAACAAGCGAAAGCCTTCGAAATTACGGGTGTGGATTTCGCAGGGCCGCTTTATTACAAACACCCAATATCGCGCAAGAAACGCAAACAAATGGATCGTACATCCTCCGCAGATTCCCCATCAGCGGATAGTTTGGCGTTGGAGCCTACAGAAGAAACTCCAACTACGGAGCCCGTCGGAGAAGCTCCAGCCACTGAACCAGCAGAGGAAAACGGAGAAAACCTCCAATTGGGCGAGCCCTCAGCCGAAAAGAAAGGCACAATTAAACAGCCGAAGAGCTATGCCTGCCTGTTTACTTGCGCCGTAACGAGAGCCGTCCATCTGGAGTTAACGAAAACGATGTCCGCGCGCGATTTCCTTCTCGCATTTCGAAGATTTTCCGCCAGGAGGGGTAGCGTCTCCATCATGTACTCCGACAACGCCCAGACATTCAGATGCGTCTCTAAGCATTTGAAGGTCTTAAGATCCGACCCAGCGATCCACGATCTTTTGGCAATGCGGAAAACCGGATGGATTTTTTCGGCCAGCCTAGCCCATGGTGGGGAGGGTTCTGGGAGCGCATGGTGCGCACTATGAAGGATTTATTGAGGCGCTCCAACGGTCGTGCATGTTTGGAATACGACGAACTAGAGGTTATTCTCATTGAAACCGAGAGCATGGTGAATGCACGGCCACTCACCTACGTTGCAGAAGGGAGTGACGACCTGCTCCCCATCACCCCAAACCAGTTCCTCAACAATAGGCGTTCGAACTGCACCCCACCGGAGCCAGCAGTAAACCTCATGGCTCCCGATGCAACGAACGTGAAGTTGCTGGAAATGGACCGTCAACGTAGGAAGTATGTCAGCGACATTTGCGAACGGTTCGTCACTGACTACCTACTCCAAATCGACAAATTTCATTGTAAGGGAGGATCTGGCCGCAAGATCCGTGTAGGAGAAGTTGTCATCATTCACGATGACAACACCAAACGCCTTATGTGGACAGTAGGAGTAGCGAAGGAGTTAATCACTAGCAGAGACGGATTAATCCGCTCGGTTATGGTAAAAACACCGAACGGAAACCTCATCAACCGCGCCATCCAATCGCTACATTCCCTGGAGCTACGCGAGGACCAGCCGGAAGACGTCGAAATTCAGCCTACGCCGGAGCCGGTATCGAAACCAGAAGAGGCACCTCCATCCGTGTCCGCTGCTGAGCCAGCCGAGCAGGAAGAGCCGTGGACCACGGGCTCTGGTGGCGAGTGTGCGAGTGTCCATATTACATTCCCAACAGCCGACAACGTGAGCTGGGCGACGGACCAGACTGCCGTCCCGGTTTTCTTCCTTCGATTTAGGTGGCCCTCGCTAGGAGGCCACCGCCTTGACTTTGAATTTGTGTAGCCCCGCCCCCCGGCCTACCAGCCGGCAGGGTACAGGGCAAAAAGCCATTTAGTAACGACATAAACTCCTCACAGTTAACAACTAGCCAGTGTTCCCGTGTCATTCCACCTCCACATCTTTAATTTCATCCTTATTGAGGGTAAGCTCAGTACACGGGCTGAGAGCTGAGACTAGTTCTTACACTATCCCTCGAATGTCCACGTTTCAGTCGACGTTGATCGATGTCACCCCTAGTCGACACCCCTCCGTTGACTTTCTTCGATTCCCCGTTGGTCAACGTTCCCTGCTTACCTCGTCGATCCCACAAACCATAACAGTTTAAACAAAACATAATTACATTCGAGTCTTTGAGTTATCATCAACCAATAATTGTTGAAATCTGTAAGTGGTCTTGAACATTTATCCATGTTTTGGGTTTTCTTTCCAAATTGTTTATACCCACAAGTCCTAACTTTTTCGTTCGGAAAGTAGGTGAATAGTAATATTCCTGCATTGACAACCCTACTTATTTGGCTGGCCTAAAACAACAGAAAAAGCAGTTATGAAACACAGAAAAGTAATAGCAATAGAAAACAATATCAGAAATTCGATGTGATCTAAACGCTTTTGATTCGCATTGTAATCAGATGTTTTACGGACATTCCTTCTAAAAGATTTCCCACTTTCGTTATATTTCCCCGTCTTTCTAGAGCGTTTTCTCTCTGGATCCCCTTCATTCATGTCATTTTCACCGTTACTCAAGTCGTCCATCACTATTTTATTTCTTTCGGAAATTCTTTTTCATTGAACGCTGTAAATTAGCATATTAGCAGGCGAAATTTCACGGAAAAACAAAAATTAAAAACAACTGACGCACGCGGCACGCCGTTTATAAAATTATTCAGCTAGAAAGGTAGCACTAGTGGCCATTCCAGGCACCTCGGCTGCTTGGGCCATAAGGAAACGTACAGCGACGATTATGGACTAAGTAATACATATTGCCCCCCGGCCAGCATGCGATCTTCAGTAGTCCCTTATTCCAGGTCTTCTAGAGGCATCTACCGTTTGATTTTTTAAGTTGGATCCCGCTACCTTAATCAGGTCACCATGAACTTGAGCTGAGGTTCCTTCGATTGTTCTTTGGCAGTGATCAAGACGGATTTCACCGTTTGATGTTGATTTGTTTCCATCTTCTCTACACTCCTGGCATTTCTGTGAGAGGATCTGTGATTGATTATCAAATCGTCTCCATCGTAAATGATGAGAATTTGGTTTGGGTAATCTAGGTGATCGTATGCATCTTTTGAAACCCAGTGGTAAAGGACTCTTGCGCTTTTCTTAGCACGATTCCCAATTATAATTAATATTTAAATATATATTTTTCGTTATATCATCCCCCCAGATTCTTGGCTCTATGAAACAGTGTTTCCACTTTGTAAGCTTTTGCTAAATTTTTCAGCTTTTTCAAACATTGTAAGTTTTTGTGTAAGCTTCAGCTTTTTGTAAGTTTTTATGTAAGTTTCAGTTTTTTGTAAGTTTTTATGAGATTGTGTAATTTTTCTTTTAGCAAAATGAATATTATGCATTTTGTGGCTGGAGGTTGCTGATTCTTTGTGGCAATCTGGCAATCTTTTTGTTGTACTGTACAATGGACGTTGTAGTACTGTACGTTGTAGGTGTAAAGCAGACTCACTTCAGAAGAGACATTCAAAAATTCCACTTGCTCTACAGACCATAATTCCATATCCATATGGATACGTTGTATGTGAGAGATTGTTTAGTACATTAAAACTTATAAAAACGTATCGTCGCACTCGGTTGAACGGCGACTCCGTCTCTAGTCTGATGCGCATAATAGGTTTAAAAAAACCCAAAAAAAATCAGCTTCAGATGTAATCTTTCCTGAAGATCTCATCAATCATGCTCTGAAATTTAAAGCCAATGCGGTAATTGGATCCAAAGAAGCAAGTTTACCAGTAAATCATACTGTGGCGATATCGGCTTAAATTGTCGACCAAAATGACGTCGATTAAATGTTTTTGTTTCATATTCAAGTTTTCTGTTTCTCTTCTCTCATTGAATGGCGATCTTTCCGTCATGCGTTTCATATATGTGTGAAATCCAACTAAGCGAACTAACAGTTGACATAGAAATATACGTTCAGTTAGTCTCAAAAATTGAGACAAACAATTTAAGTTTTTTAATAGTTTAAAAAATGTAAGTTTTTTTACAAGTTTTCTCAATTAAGGTAAGTTTTTCTACAAGTTTTCAAAATTATTGTAAGCTTTTTGCAAGTATTTTAAGAAAATTATGTGAGTTTTAATGTAAGCTTTTCATTTTCTGGAAAGCTAAAAAACCAGCTTTATCAGACAACGCTGTAAGCTTCGTCGTTTCTCAAAGTGGAAACACTGCTATGAAACCATTCTTCAGTCATCTTCATATTAACGTGTTCCCTCAATTAATGATGAATCTTCTCCAATAACGGTCTAGCCTATTTTTACGTTATCACCCCTTGTACAAAAAAAATCGGCATATTTTTTAGGTACAGGTATGGAAAGTATAAAAAATGAGTGTTTTCTTTGGCACGTAGACATTAGACCCCTTCGACTGGTCGACCGTAAACCCCTACGTTACGACGCAAGGTCCTCAACATTCAAAAAAAATTTTATTTGTTAATTAATGGACAACGCAAAACCCCTAGCTCCCGACCCAAGGCACCTGTGTTTTCTTTAAGTAATGTACCTAACCTAACCTAACCTAACCTAACCGACCCAAGGTACATTACATAAAAAAAAAACACAGAAGCCTTGGGTCGGGTAGTAGGGGTTTTATGCATATATTTTTTAATGTTGGGTGTCTTGCGTCGTAATGTGGGGGTCTTAAGTCAACCCCCCCCCCCCTGGAGTCTTATGTAGAAGGGGTCTAAAGTCTCGCTTCCTTTTTTTGAAATATGGAGTTTTCTACTATAGGAAGCAAAATATTCCTAATACTTCGGGGGTTAAATGTGCATTTATAGGCTTTGGTTTGTCTTGTCCTTTATTCGGTGAATATTTTTGTTGCCTTTTTGAGGGTTACGTGGTATGGAATTACCTAAAATGAAAAGGATAGCTGGACGGAATGTAAAAATACATTTAAAAAACAGTAAATTTTTTGGGTATTCCCTACAGCATCAGTAGGATTTTATTTTCTATGGGATATATCCTAATTTTTTTAGCATTATTTCCCTTTAGTTAATGAAAATAATAAAATAGGTTGTTAGATTGATGGGTTAACAAATTGTATTCAACGAGACGTGAACTTGGCTCGCACGCTCTTGCCCAACCGAAAGAAGACTGCCCTCACTTTCAGCCAACTGCTTCTTCCAGTCTGAACCGCGGGACACCTGGTGGTCATAAACATAAACACACAATAACACAACAACTCCTCCCAAGCTGTCGCGCCTAAACGCAAAAGATAAAAGCCGCAATAGGTCGGGACAGCTTTCACACACAGAAACAGAAAACACTAACACGCTGTGAAAAATACGATAGTTTACACGCGTACAGAGATGAAACGCAAACGCGCTGTAAAGAAAACGATAGTTGGGTACACGCGTACAGAGATGTGTTCGTGGTTTACGTGAAGTCAATTATCTTCGGCTGTCGTCTACACCCGCTACGTCGTGGGGCGGGACGGGGGGGTGCGAGGCGCGGTACTGCCGTTGTCGCCACGAGCGCCGGTTCCATCCGTGTCCAACTGTTTCGTGGCCTGAGACGCGTCATTGTTCCCGTCGCTTCCGTTGTCAACCGCTTAATGCAAGGTGCCACCGTCACCGACGTCGGCTTCCACTAGGCGGTGCAGGAATCGCCCTTTTCGCCACTACACGCTACCGCTCACGAATTTAATGCGGAATGCGCAGTAGCGCCCGATTGCCACGACGACTCCTACATGGCTCCTTAGCTTCGAAATAGGGTCCTGCACGCGTACGCTTTTGCCGATTGGTAAGGGGGCGAGGCTGCGCGAGCGAAGATCGTTCCGCATCTTAGAATCGGCAATTGCGGCTGCCTGGCGATCCCTCGTGTCCATGACAGATTTCCAACACTTTGCATACACCGAGCGATGCACCGGGATGATTGAGCGGGTATTTCTGAATTCTAGGAGTTCCTGCTGGAACTTCTCGTCGTCCAAGTTTCCGGATTGGGAAACTTGGACGAATTTTCAACGACGACGAAATTTCAACCAGCTCTCTGGCGGCCTTGACCCATGCATCGGCATGGCCGTTGCTTTGGCTGTAATTGGGCGTAGAGTTGTTCACAGCAACGCCCCATCGTTCCATAGCTGCCCGGAAAACGCGCGCGTCGAATTGGTGTGATGAACTGAACGAAACGTGACGTGCAGAATACGGAATCTGTATTTGAATTTACCGTCGGCCATAGATGGTTACATAAGGCTGCCAGACAAAGGGGGCTTTAGGGTTGAACTAGATTCCGTGAGGGAGATGGGAGCTGTACTCCCAGATGGCTTCATCACAATTGGGGCCCGTTGTCGGATGAACACCGCATTAGGACGCCAAGCTCAACAAAGTTTTCAATGACGGAGTGCAACACTTCTCGCGTGATCGGGTCCCGTTCCCACCTGTGAACTACCGGCAATCCGGACAGGCGGGTGGCATACACGAGCACGTGCAGCTGGCTCGACTGGAACAGATCCGCCAAAACTTCTTCGAACACGTGCGTCGGCAGGGGGTCGGTCATCATGGTCTCTTGCTGGTGGCTCGGCAGGCGTTCCTGGCACGTGGAGCAAGTAGCAAGGAGTGTTGTAATATCATTAGTAATGCCCGGCCAGTGTCTGTCGGGTCCGCCTGTTCGTCCGCACAATCCCCTGATGGGCCACATGGAGTTTCTTCAGGATGCTTCCGCGGGACGCCTGGAAGTATCACGATGCGGTTTACAAATAACACGATACCGTGGTCCACCGACAGCTGATGTCGGATGCCCCAACAAATCTCAACTGATGCAGGTGAGCGGTCCCGACGTTCGGGGAAGCCGGACTCGATTGCTGAAATAAGCGCGGAGTAACCCATGTCCTCTGCGGCTACCGCGCGGACCTCGTCAACTAGTGGATCCAGTAGATGGGTATGAGTGTCTGGTGCGTCCGATGTGCTTCAGTTCCTTTCACGGCGCATCTTTGGGCGCAATGATTAGGTTTGCCGCAAATGGAGCATGTCTTTCCTACGGCCGGGTAGGTCCGACCGGAGGAGTGCTGCGTCCAACGCGCCAGACGAAGGGTATCTGACGCCGAGTCCTTTCCGCCTTTTTTGGTTTGAATGGAGGCGATGCTTGTCTGGCTGCTCAGGGCCTTCTCGCTGGCCCGAGCCGTTTCCTTGCTCCTGCATAGATTTATTGCTTCCTGGGTCGTCGTGAATGCGCTGAGGGCGAGGAGCTTCTTCTCTGTTTCAGAACCGCAAACTCCCGCCATTATGCGGTTGGCCGTGCGGTTATCCAAGCAGGTGCCACACAGGTCTGCGGCGTCTGCAAGCCACCGGAGGCTAAGGTAAAAATCGTCGAACGACTCTGCTGGCCCTTGACGGCGTTCTTCGAAAGCTATGCTCTTCAGGGCCACGTTACGTTTTCCTCAGATGTAGTTTCCAAAGAGATCGAGCGTGTCGTTGGGCAAAGGGGGCGTTTTGGGTAGAATTCCCAGTACGATTCCCACTACCTGCTGCATAGACGGGTCGAGACACATCCGAAATGCTGCCATCTGTTCGGCTGCTGGGTACGACGATAGCTGATTGAGCGCTGCGTAATCGTCCCTTCGATTGCGCCAGGAACGAAGGAGGGAAGTGGATGCGTCCCCGTGTAGTTTTTCCATGTTGGAGGGGTCAAGGCGTCGGCGTGGGCTGGGTTGCGGTACAGGAACTCCCGCACTAGGTGCCAGGGGGAGGGAGGTCACCGATTACCGTTGCCAACTGTCGCATGATTTTACTATTTGCCAGCTAAGTCGTCGTGTTAGTTTGGCCCGCTTCTATGATGTCGATCCGGTTTCCTACGACTACCACGGCGTCAAGGGCGTATTGTGCGTCGCCGTAAACATGGCACTTCCATAGCAGACAAAACGTACCATCGATTGCTGCGTTGCGAAAAGAACTATATATTCGAGGAAATCATCATACCGTCGTAGAAATGCACTAGTATTAAAAAAATGTATTTTTCCTTTTTGATAAAACACGGTGCCTCTCTGAATACACCGCTCGCAGTATCCACTATGGCCAATGGTATTTATTAAAAAAGGATCACATTGGAGTATCAGCAAAAGCAACGCGCAGTGTTGCGGTAAATTGTCCTTCACTTTCGCTGTCATCGTGAAAGACGGCTCACATCCTTCGAGCGTGCCCTTGAATCCGGCAACCCTCACACCCTTTGGGTAAGGCTCGATCACTGCGTGCCACGTGAAGTTTTCCGCCGGTTAGGCCTACGTGAACCTTTTCAACCACGTCGTTCAGCGGTCGCCGCTACCAATCCAAAGTCTTCCACTTCCGCCCGATTCATGCCTACGCACGTCCCGAGCCGTCAGACCTCAAATTTTTCAATCAAGCCGAGCGCGCGGAGCTAGAAGCCGTGCGGAAAGTTAAAGCTGGCAAAGCCCGTCGTCAAACGAAAAGAAAGAGAAGTGGAAGAAACAGCCGGCTATCTGACAAAAACCTGCCTGATCCGCAAAAGATTAGCGAGAGCCCCTAAGACCCCAGACGCTGAGGTTGACTTCCTTATACTGCCAGAAACTGGTACTTTGGAAGCACTCAGTTTCTAAAATTGGTTCTAAATATAAATTTTTCACATCCATCACGAGTCCTTTGGTAGTTGTTTAACTTTTGAAATATTCAATCCCGATAAAAAATGGTTTAGCGTAAAGTCTTTTTCTTTGGAAAAGGAAGATTTCATCGAATGAATCCTACCCAAGATGGCATTCACAGACTTGCTTTTGATTTTTCGTTCAATAACATCTGGCTTCTGTTTTTCCTAGCATTGGCATTGTTGTGCGAATTTTCCTCATTCTTTTCTGTACATACTGGTATCTGATGTGATCTTTTTCTGTTTCAAAACAGATAAAAAATATGCTTCGTTCTACAATGGGTGAAGAAAATTTAAATAATCTTTATTTATTATCAATCGAGAGTGGAATTTTTTTAAATATAGACTTTTGTGAATTTGTGAGGAAAAGAACTGGTCGATTCACAATATGATTGTCTAGTTATAAGAGCATATAGCCCTGAATTTGTAAACCCAATTCCCAATAATTTTCAATCTCATATTTGTAGAGGCTAAGTTGCGCTTTACTTGATTTGTTCTAAAACAATTCAAAGAAAATAAGCTAATTTTTTTTCAGAAAGAACCAGTAAAACTGAAATCAAATGGGATTTTTGACCATTCTTTCCCCAATCGCCCTGTAATTGGAACCAACGCTAAAATAATTATGGCATCGACATACAGCATGTCGATCCCATGATTAACACCAACACCACGATATAATAGGAAAGTTACGCAATCGTCCTATCCCTGTTGCTATGGGGGAACGCAGGGTTGCGCTACCACGGTAGGAAAAGTACCGTGTCACCCCGGTACTAGCGGCAGTACCGTACCGCGTTACTGGAATGTCTTTTCAAGTACACGGTAACGGTATTTATATTTTAATTCAAGCACCATCAAGCATTTGTTTTGAAAAGTTTTTAGCAATATTCGTTTATTATATTTTTTCAACATAAATTCATAATGAGTGTGTATCATAATGAAACCAGGTAAGAGTTCAGTGCTGGGACTCTGGTTTTTGTTAGCTTTTACTAGTCTTCTGTTTAGATGCTGTTTAGGCAAATTCAGACTTAGTTATACTAAAAGCAAATGAAGGAGGTCATGAAAATCGAAGTGTCATATAATCTGATGAAGAAAGTGATCATGGTGATGCTAGTAATGCAAAGAAGTTTCGAACTTCTGCCCAATCATCAAAGAGGAAGTTTAAGAGTACTTTTAATATAATTGGATTTCATTTAAAACATTCCAACAAGTTTCATCGTGTACATTCCTTTTTCAAGGTGGTTATGGTAGTCATGCCACTATTGCTGGGAATATCAAGCCTTAGTCATATCTAACTACTTATTCTACTTTCGCTGGAAAAGGCTCTAAAAACGATCGTTTCTGTTTTACTGCAATCTAGACTAGTGTAAAACTAAAAATTAAACTATAGGTAACCTATCTGTTACCAAAGATAGCAGAGGCAACATACAAAAAGCATTTGAAGGTAGGTTGTTTCCTTTATTTATCACACTCAAACTAAAGAAATTTTCTTCGTGTTTCATACGCACTATAAGGACAATCTCCATCTCTCTGCAGGGGTAAAATTCATGCCCAACTGTAACGCCTTTGACAAACAGACGATCACAGTGTTAGTCCAGGAATAATTGATTGCCAGTTAACGTTCGTATTCCCAACTTAAAAACAAAAATTTTTATTTTCTCGTCTCCATCCACCAATCCTCAAATTACACAAGTCTATTTCTTCACACTTTTCAACGGTTTTGATTGAGACATTTTTAAATTCTATTCGTTGCATTAGTTCGACCTCAACGGTGTAGAACCACTGTATTCAGCTCTTCAAAGGGTACACAAAAAGGCTTCACCCTGACCCTCCACCGTCCATGCCTGAGTGCGAAGGCCATTCCCCTTATCCTTTGAAATTTTTCAGCTCTTGCAGCAGCAAGCGCAATCTGCTAAGCAGAGCGTAAACATGTCTAGGCCAAGCTCTCCAACGCCTAGTGAAACGGAGGCCCGCAAGGAGGCCCTTCGTTTTCGAGATCGTCGTCATGTTCTTGATTTTTTTTTATGAATGCGCGATAGATTCCGAAGAAGACCCTCGTTTTGCAGCTTTTGAAGATTTCCACGGTTTCGACAATGATTCTTCTCCACGTCGTGGACACCAGTCCTTTGATGGGGGCAGCGGAATCGGCTCTTCAGATTTTGGGTGAAGCCTTTGCCAATATCTCCAAGATGAATCGCCTCAATGTGATGCGCCAGTTTGCGCCTCATTGCTTCAGATGTCCTCGTCGCTTGACGATCCAAGTTTTTTCTCGTCGTGAGAAATTTCCCGCCTTGGAAACAAGTTCCACGACGCCATGGTGAAAGGTTGAAGAAGGGAATAAATTGGCGATAATCGACTCGCTGGCGGTCCTTATGATCGCTCTTGGAGCACTGGCAACGACTGTTGGGACAACTCGAGAGTTTTTCGCAGTGGCGATCGCGGACATTCTTCCAGTGGGAATCGTTAACATCCTTTTTCGGTTCAAAATCCGCGTTATCACCAACAACCAAGGAGCCAGCAATCCAGGAATGCTCATTTTGTCTCTCCCGTCTTTTCCCTATCTGTCATAGACCCTGCGGTTAGTGCATGTTTATTCAACTTTAGTTAGGTTTGGTCTTCTTTTACGGCTGATTCTTGGGTGCTTGACGTCGTCTCTCGTGGTTATTTAATTGATTCTGATGCTGTTCCTTACCATCTGAGTCTGTTATGGGCGCCGGGATTGAACATGTAGACGGACGGAATTAACAATCGGCGGCCCTGTAAAGGTATCGACGATTGATGATAAGTAAGACGGACTAAAACGAAAAGATCAATCGATGGCCCTGTAAAGGTATCGGCGATTGAAGACGTGTGATGAACATTGAAAATTACCAATCGACGGCCCTGAAAAGGTATCGACGATGGTAAATAGGACGAAATATGCAAATACTAACAAGAATTGACCAACCACTATAGGTCGGACAAAACTGCCAGCTAAAGAATAACTTACGTCCTGTTGAAGCGTTTAAAATAATGCGCCGGAAGACCCAGGGGTGAATAGGCGATGGCAAAAATGAACACGAACGATGAAGATTCCCGGTCGATGCACCAAAATGTTAACCACCGAAATAAAAGCGAAACGGAATGTGGCTAAGTCAGTGGCCAAAAGGACCACGCTGCGATTAATTAAACACGAACACGAGGTTACAACACGGGAAAATTTGAGCGACAGGTTGCAAATGCTGCCACGACGAAAACGATCAAGACTGACCTCATTGCTACATTTCCGTCCGTCTTCGACTACGGCGGAAATGCAGGCGAGGGGGAAAAAAATGGCGCTAACGCGAACAATTAACTTTAGGTGTAGGGGAGAGCGGGGTGATACAGGACACGTACCAAACAGGACAGTAGCAGTTGGGTCTTGGTGATGATGAACTGGGGGAAAAAATACTGGGATGTTGTCAATGTCAATTTCTATATGTGACAAATAAATCATCGTGAAATTCTTAAATATACACGAGTTATAGCGGAAATAAAAAAAGAGCGCTGTCTTTTCATTTTTATTTACACCACATTTTTTGGTATTGGCCACACTATGGTTCGCCAAAAATTAATATAATAATTAAGGAAGCTAGTTAATTCCTTTAGTTATACAGGGCAGCTATTTAAAAAATTTTACGGATTACGGTTTAAGAGTTATTAATGAATTAAAAATAGACCCTCATTGGGGGTGACACTGGACACGGTTTTGGGGGTACAATCGGACGAAATCAATTTTTTATTGGCGGAGACATAACGTTTGAATCATGGTCCAAAAGTGTTGTCTGCTTCGAAAACTATTTTCAATAACAATTATTTTTATTATTACGAACAATAATTAATATTTCACTAACAATTTTAAGTTTCACTAACAATCGATCAAGAATCGATCACGCAATATCTAAGATGCCCCTCCCACTTCTCAATCTGGTATCGAAATTGTCCAGTCCTTCCCCCCCCCAACTTCATTCGTTAATTTTCTTAATGTTAATGTACTTTTTTCAAATTTAATCTACGCTAAAATAGAAGTTCTATTGATAAAGTATTAAGGGAAATTTTTTTAAACATTAATTAATAGAAACTTTTTGTGCATGCAAATTAAATAACTCGTAAAGTTTATAACGTATAGCGATGAAAAAATTCCCTAATGTTATATAAACAACGCTCTTTACACTAATATAATTTATTTAACCATAACACTTTTACACACCAAATTACAGACAAAACAAAGTTTTTGTCCAGGTTTACCCCGCTCTCCCCTAAATGGGGTGGCGGAAGTGTAAGGGAGGGTAACCTATTACCAAACAAAGGGTATTAGTTCAGCCAAGGTCAGACAAGTTCAGACTTGTCTGCCCCTCGACGATAACACAAACACGCGCACACAAACACAGACATACAAAACGAAAATTAAATTACTTTAATTTCTAACGACCTCTGTCGTTAACATGATTATTTTACTGTTCCCTTAGCCGCTGAACATCAGAAATTTGCACGTTTACGCGCAAATTAAATTAAAGCGAATGGTAAATTTTTCCAATATCGCTGCTTACCTTTTGGCCTCTGTTCGGCACCTAGAGTATTTACAAAGATTTTGAAACCTGTTGTCGCTTTTCTGCTGAGACGTGGGACCCATTTAGTAATTTATTTGCATGATGGTTTAATTATAGCGTCTTCTGTGGATCTTGTGTCGCAAGATTTACATCTTGTCGTATATTTTTTTACCTCTTTGGGTTTTCTAATTAACACAATGAAGTCGATATTTACTCCCACCCAGGAGATAGAATTCTTGGGTGTCATGGTTAATTTTGTTTTCCTTTCTTTATCTCTTTCCACCTGAGAAGGTGGCGAAAGTAACATAGATGTGCGAAGAAACCCTCAGGGCGGATTTGGTCTCCCTTTGCCAAATTGCCTTCATTCTGGAAAATTTTTGGTGTGCGACTTCCATAATTGCCTTTGCCCCAGCCCATTATCGAAATTTGCAACTGCTTTATATTTCAGAGTTCCGTGGGGCCAAGGGCAATTGAAATGATCTTGTCTCCCTTTCAGCTACTGCTCGTTCTGACCTTGTCTGGTGGGTAGATAACCTTAAGTCATCGAATGGCAATTATGATTCCGGTTGAACCTTATATCGTTATTTTTTCTGTTGCCTCTCTTTTCGGGGCATGTGGACTTTTGCCCCCTTTAACTAATGCCCCCTCGCGTTTACTACAGTTGCCCCCAGACTGTTGCCCCTTAAAACTATTGCCTCCCTAACTGATGCCTCCCTAACTAATGCCCCCAAAAAATAATTAACAATTGCCTCCTTATTTCAAAATCCTATAAGTAAGTTTAAATCAGATTAATCATAATGATTTAAAATAGGTCGCGGTTACCATTTCATATATCCGTCTCACGTTAAACTATATTTAAGGCCGTAGATAGCCGTAATTCAGAAGAGTAAAAAAAAACTTGTTTATTCCGGCCTCCCATTTTTTAGTAGCAGATTCAGACAAAATAGTGAAAACACTTTGATTAAAGTGATTGTTTTTTTTATTGTTTGAAAAGTGTGCTGAACGATGGAAGGTATGTTATAAAGCAAACCAGGTATGAGAATTAAGTGCAAGAAATCAGTGCAATTTGAATTGTGCTTAAATTTTTTATTCTCTCTTAGACATGTGGGACTCACCCATCACTCCTCCCAACCACAGGGCGCGGGCTCACACAAGAGTAGCTCGAAGTGAGGAGAATCGAGAACAAGAATGTCCGTTTCTTTTGTTACGATGTCGTATGTCAGTACTGGATTTTCCTTTTGAAAATCACTCAGACTGAAGAACTAAGAGAAAGATTTGAAGGTCTTATTACTTTGACCATAGACTTTCTCTCGTGATGGCACGGGAAAACATACGCGTGGTTTTGTCAAGTAATAAACTTGATATATTTATTACTACCATACTTTATTAAGCAGCTTTGTTTTAGCTACTACACCTTGGATCGAAAAAAAAGAGCTGGCGCTGCTAGTGGTGAAAGTCAAGAACAAAACAATGCACACATGAGTGCATCTCGTGAGTTATCTGCTGTTTTGAAAACAATATGGACGTCACGTTATTTATTTATTTATTTATTTATTTAAAGGAAGAGTAGATACTTTTAGCGCTAGTTTTATCAAAGAAAACTGGGGTAAGATCCCTCATATGGTCAAAGGTATCCTAAAAACGTATCACACGGTAAATTTCTTTCTGACTTCTTTTCATGTAGAAATTTGTGTATTACACTGCCATTATAGGTGCCACTTAAAGAGAGTGTTAATCAAATTATAGGCTAGGGTTAGAGTAAAATGGTACCGCAAACAAACATCCAAGCTGATGGATGCGCGACTTGAAAAGGTTAATCTTCTTTGGGAAAAAGGCGCTTCTCTAATTGAAGAGGTGATTGTAGAACTACTTGCTACTGATTGCCCTTTGTTACTCTTGATTATTTTTTTTTTGTTTCATAAATTATTATAGCAAAAAGTCACGCTGGTTGACTATAAACAGAAATTAGAGCACTTTAGAGTAGAAGGAAACAAGACCAAAGTGGCCAAAATGGAAAAGCTTATTACTCTTGTATGGTTACAGCACTGATATACGGTTACAATATTTCAATCTTATTTACATCCATAGGCAAATAAAAAGGTCAAGCGACATTCAGCCGACGTCAATCGTCTCAAACAAGAAAAGCTGTATAAAAATCACGAACAAGACTTAAGATGTATTTATGTAAAATTTGTTCGATTTGTCGAGCGCTGTAAAAGTAATCAAATATTTTCGCTTACTTAAGTCATTTTATTAATTATTTCGTTCCTACTCATAGGTTACAACTCAGTTACAGTTAACACTCCGTTTCAGGAAGCTATAAACAATCTTGAAGGAATATTCTTAGAAATACAAGTCCTTAAACGTAAAGTCTCAAAAGAGTTTTTATGTACCATTTTTTACACTTGACAAAATATAACTCCGAATTTTTTCATTAATTAAAGCATTGTGTATTTTACTGGGGGGGGGGGGCAATTGTTAATTATTTTTGGGGGGTATTAGTTAGGGCCGGGGCATTAGTTAAGGGGGCAATAGTTTTGGGGGGCAACAGTCTGGGGGGGGGGGCAACTGTAGCAACCGCGAGGGGGCATTAATTAAAGGGGGCGATCGTCGCCAACCTCTTTTCGGTTGGGATGCTTGCAGTGATGGTGTTACTGCACGAGAAGGCAAAACATTATTAATGAGCTTGAGCATTTATCTGCGCTTTACGTTGCAATTTTTTTCTTTAAATTCCCCCGATGTCATTTAAATTTAATTCTCGATAACTCGACTACTTTTTCCAGCCACATTATTGATTCATTGGTGCCAGTCTCAGAATATTCAAATATTGGCTTTCCATTTACCTGATTCCTTAAATTATATTGCAGATCAGAAATCGCGAATGTTCATGGATTCGAGCGCCTGGATGCACAACAGTCACGTTTTTCAAAAAATTCGCTCCTTATGGGGGGTAGAGATCGATTGTTTGCCAACGCATGGAACGCGCAGCTGTCGACATTTCTGTCTTGGGTTCCGAAACCTCTTGCGCTAACAACCAACGCCTTCTCTCTGTGTTTGAGACGCCGAAAGGATTACGCGTTTCCCCCATTTGCCCTCATTCCGAGAAGCCTAGTGAAAGTTCGGAAGGAGGAGGCGTCGTTGGTTCTGGTGTGTCTCTTTTGGCCGTCCCAGACTTGGTTTCCTCTCCTTCTAGAATTGGCAGTGGACATTCCGAGGTTCATCAGGCCTCAGCCCGATCTGTTGTTGTCGAGCGTTCGGGCGGCGCATCCGCTCAACGAATCGCCAATTCTGTTCGTCCGGAAAATATCGTGATGCGTTTCCGACATTGAGCATTTTCGGGAGACGTTATCAATTTATTGTTGGATCCAATCATGTTTCCACGGTTTCTTCTTACTAGTCCGCCTGTTTTGGCTGGTGTTCTGAGCGAGAATCCGATCCTTTTTCTAACTCTATAGGAGTCTTCCTCCAGTACCTTGCTGATTTACGTGCTTTTCGTCCTATTAATGTGCATAGATCGATGTTGTGTATGACACTTGATAGCTGCGACAGTTTTAAAATCGGTGACCTCTAGTGGTTCGGTTATTGAAAGGTTGTTTTAACAATAATCCCACTCGTCTTCGCTACTATTCTACATGGGATCCTGATAAAGTTTTCGATATTTGACAAGTTGAGGCGATAATAAGTAGCTTTCTTTACCCCAATTTTCCGAAAAAAAAGTATGGTAATCGCCCTTGCGTTGCTTCCTACCAAATTTACATCAGCTTCATTGTATTAAAACACATTTATTGGTTTTCCCATATCGCAAAATGCTAATCTTTTTCTGTTTTAGGCAATTCAATGTGAAAATACTATTGATTTGCAACTGGAGTTGCCGGGAACTCAAGAGGCAGTGCAGCGGTTTTACCAGTATTGGGCAGGCTATTGGCTGGCAATACAAACCCCAGCTCGCTTAAGCGTTCATAGCCAAAGAAATCGAACCAACAATGCCATGGAGTCGTGGAATCGTTGGTTCAATGCCCGCTGCCACGGACACCGACAGAATTTTTCGGGATTTCATTTGTAAAACTCTAGCATATAAACTAAATTTTTATTTTGCAAATTTAATACTATATTTCATATTTTTCAGTTCATCTTCAGGAGTGCGAAGAAACCGCACGCCTAGACTTTATAGCTTTAGGCCAAGTTAAAAACATTCGTCGGGAGGCATTGTCTCAATGGGCTGCGCAAAAGGAACGTCTCATCATCCAACGAGAGAGAAACTTGGAAGACATATGCGTCTATGAATTTCTCCACCAATCGATGTCCTCTTTTGAACCTGCTGAAGCAAACTTTTATACTTACTTTATATTTTGTTCAATTAAAAGTAATACTTTTAAACTTTAAATTATTATACTGTTATGAAAGTAGAAATATTTTGAATAATTTTTGTCGTGAAATTATGAAATTATAACTTCCAAAGGGAATTGCCTGGTAATCCAGCACGAAGGAATCAATGGCGAGTCCACTTGGAACGGCCCCGTTGTCAAACCACGAGCTGGGCTTGCAAACGCTAGGCAAAGAGCTGGCCAACCACGGCGAAATCCTGCTCTGCCCCTTGACAGACAAACTTTGGTGGTCGCTCGACCTGTTGGCCGCCCTCGTCGGAATCCAGCTCCGGTAGCAGAGGGTCTTTCCGAACCTCGACCTGTTGACCGCCCTCACCGGAATCCAGCTTCGGTAGCAGAGGGTCTTGCCGCCTTACCTCGACCTGTTGGCCACCCTCGCCGGAATTCAGCTCCGGTAGCAGAGGATCATGTCACCTTACCTCAACCTATTGGCCGCCCGCGCCAGAATCCTGCTCCGGTAGCTGAAGGTGTTGCCGTCTTAGCCCAACCCATTGGCCAGCCTCGCCAGAATCCTCCTCCTGAAGCGGTTGTCGACGCCGCACAACCACTTGACCGGCGTGTTGTAGCGGCTGAAGCTGTTGCTATACCTGGTGAAGACATGAATGATGAAGGTGATCCTGCTCCGGCTAATGTGCGCTGTAGTGTGTGTTTGTTTAATGTCATGAATCGAATTTTCTTGCCGTTTGCCCACACATACTGTCACGAATGCATTGATCGATTTGAACGCAACTATCATGTCCGCAATGCCGTACTCCTTTCCAAACTGCAATAGTTTTTTTTCTCCCTTAACTGTTTTAAATTCATCCTTTACATTTGATACTGCCTAAGTCATTGTGATATGATAAAACTGCCATAAGTGATCATCCTCAATTTTAACATATGTTTATTTGTTACTTTGATTACCAAGCAGAATAAGACTGTCGATGTTCTCTAATCATTTTTTACGAAATTTTTTCGTTTTTTCAGCCATTACACTTTATTAGAACGGTACTGAAAACTAAGTATGTAGAAGATATAGAATCCGGAAATCCTATTACGTTTAAACCCTTGTGAGGAATAGTTAATAAAAAACGCTTATTTTAAGAAAGAATTTAGCTATGGAATGTTACGTGTTAGTTGAAACATCATGCGATTCTGCTATCATTAACCGGAATCTAAATTGATGACTGTATTATTCAATATTGCTAGGTGTGTATTCTGGGTGTCTATACAAAAGCAAAAACACTGGTACAAAATCGACAATGACTAAATCACCAACATATTATTAGACTATATTCACGGTACGGTTGTCTCCTGTATTTCGCTAAAAGGATGGTTCCATGTGACTCTGCCTTTTTGGGGAAACGTCAACGTTGTATGTGGAGACTGCCCAAAGAGGCGGAATTAAGTGTAAGGAGCCAGGGCCGTCTCTATAGGGACGGGGACCCCGGGCACCATTCTCCATTGCCCCCCCCCCCTCCCCTCTTTAGAACCCCCCGTAAAAAATATTTTAAATTCATACAGGGAAACTCATTACCCATTGACTTTATTTATGTTCTAACATTTACGACGAATCTTTGCAGAACAAAATTGATCAATTATTTGGTCAGAATTGATTTTTTGAAAAATTGAATTTTCAATTTGAAGATGGGATAGGGAAGACAGACGAGCTTGAAGCATAGTTGAACGAAAGGCATTTTTGACTCGTTTTAACACATTAAAAGATCTTTCTCCTGACACATTTGCTGCAGCTGTGGAAAGAAACATACGGACACCAACAGCTATATTTGGAAACACGGATTTTAGTTTCCTAGTCTGAATGAATTGTAGAATCTCAAATGCTGTAATTTCTTCACTCGCTGCATGCATTTTTTCGCTTCTTCCTTTAGCTATGATCGGAATAAAACTGCGAAAATGAAGGCATTCGCTGACAAGAGACGAATCAACATCATTAGGGAAGCGTGTCATAAAATTTTCTGGCAAATAGAAAAATGGTTGACTCCTTCCTTCTCTTGGCTCCTGAAGCCCTTTTATTTTTAGATTCTGTATTCATACTAAAAGACACAGTCAGACACTCAATAAACAGAATTTAGCTGAGTAACCTGACTTGAATTGACTCTGCTTCTTTCAACGAACTAGTCATCACTAATCCCTGTGAGTCTTCCCATTAGCGTTGATCTTGTTTCAATAATTTCGAAATTTGCCCCTTAGGGCTCTAGCTCTCAAGATAACTTTTAGCACCCCCTAGCGCCCTAGGCACCCTGATGTTGAAGTAGCTATTGCAGTACTGCTCGCACTTTCACCCTTTTTCAATTTATAAAATCTGTATTA
The DNA here is from genome assembly GCA_013167095.2 of Daphnia sinensis. Classification (NCBI taxonomy): domain Eukaryota; kingdom Metazoa; phylum Arthropoda; class Branchiopoda; order Diplostraca; family Daphniidae; genus Daphnia; species Daphnia sinensis. Next base: position 50,638 of record WJBH02000045.1, on the reverse strand, counting down.
CATATTTCTATAACTTGCCGAGCATATTAAATTGTCAATAAAGAAAAGAATACATTTTTTAATTCACATTTTTTTTTGTCTTAGTGAAAAAAAATTTTTTTTGCTGCCGTGGCCCCCCCTGAACCTGTGGACCCCGGGCGGCCGCCCGTGTGGCCCGTGGGTAAAGGTGGGCCTGTAAGGAGCCGACAATTACAGACAAGTACTACCATGACGTCACTGGGTGGGGCTTACTGGTGCAGTCGAGACAGAAAATCAAACTTAGTTAGGGATCGAGAACGATCATTTTTGTGAAGCAAAGCAGACTGTCATTCCTTTAGAAAATCCTTTCACGAGGCCCTCAATAGAACCTATTTATGATCTGCATATACCAGTCAACATTCTAAAGTTCTACACAACACCTAGTTGATCTGCTTCAATTTTCGCAAGATTTGTGTAAACGGAGGAGAAATCGTTTGCAGCTCGTATTAGGCTACTTGTATGTTTTGAAGACCATATTGTATTTGTATGACAAATGATTGACAAACTGGAGCACCACTCTTCAATCCACTCTCAATTTTTATTTGGCCAATCCATACTTATTGATCCCTTTATATATCAACCAATACATTTTTTATAATAATATCACAGACTCAGTGCCGTCTTTACCCTGAGGCCGGTTAGGCTGGTACTGGGGGGGGGGGGCAGGGCAAACAAGAGGCCCAACATCTGGTGTAATAAAAAAAAATCAGGCTACGGGTTTTAATCTCAACGCCTCCGCTTCCAGTATGTGGCACAATGGGTAGGGTGGCAATGGCTCAAGGCTCAACATTTGACCTTCAATCACTAACAACCTTTCACAACGTTTGAAGTCTTGGTTCCTGCTTGCCAGTTGCCTCGTTGGTTCTGGCGTGTTTTCACCGACGTAAAACGTAATAATGAGTAGGTTAAATTTAAATAAACGAAAATCTGGTGGTGCGCGTCGTAAGGATGCAGCTGAACAACAACAACGTGTGTGTGTGTGATGAATATTTGTTGATATGAATATTTGCTTGCTGCTACTCCTAAGTTGACGACATATTTTAAACCAAGAGAGATCACTGCTAATGCTGCGGCTAAAAATGCTGGTGAATGTGGTGATGAGGACACGATGAAGTTGAATGAGGCTGAGGGGAAAGATTGTCGTGGTGAATGTGCTTCTGAATTGGATTTGAGTGAAGAAGTAATCACGTCGGGGCCGGAAGAACAACAAGAAAAAAAACAAAAAAGGTTTTTTACATACCCGTCTGATTGGGATCGTCATGACCACGAACTGGTCGCTTTTGTTATTGATACGTCAAACCCTCAAAATTTTGATCCTTCTAAGTTTGACTTTACAAGTTCCGAGAAGCATGAACCGTCGGAAAAAGAGAGACGAGCCGACGTGGATCTCTTCTACCGTAAGCTAGTAAACGGAGAGAAGAAACCACGTGTTGGCGTTTTCAAAGCGAAATGGAAGTCTGTACTGTATGCCATGTTTTTTCTTTGGTGAAGAACGCAAGTCTTCTGTGGCTGGAAAAGAAGGTTTTCGTGATTGGAAGAACGCCAGCAAGGCCATTAGTGATCACGAACGGTCATCAGACCATAGTTATGCCATTTCTACCTTTGTCAACCGTCGTGAATCTCAAGGCAAGATTGATGCTGACTTTATCAGACAAGCGCGAATTCATCAAGATTAATTGGAGGGAATTCATACACCGGTCAGTGGACGTCAAAAAATTTCTTTCTTCCCGTGAATTGGCTTTTCGCGGATCGTGTGTTTTTTACTCGCGAAAAAAGGCCAAAAATCCCCGGGGGCCTAGGGTCCACCAAACGCAAAAGACGGCACTGCACAGACTACGAAGTAAAAGACCACGATGAGCACCATAAGCCTGAGAGGCAGTGGGGGTGGACATATTTAGTACACAACAATGGTCATGTATGTTTTTCTGTTTTCCCTACTGAACCAATGTTTCACACACCGGCTTTTTCAGGAGTAATTTTAACTTTATTACTTATATTTACGTACATTAATTATTTTTTCCTTTTCTAGTTTCTATTAATCATTTAAATTGTTTCTTTTTAGCCTAGTCCTCCCTAAAAAAATGCTTAATTTCCCCCTTTGCACAGCATCAGAAAAAAGTGGGAAAATACAGCATGTTTTAGAGGACTGGGCTTAAAAAAACGAGTTTTGGCAAATTCATGGTAGTAGCTTAGTGAAAATGTCCGAACTCAGCACTGTTATTTCCTTAGTTGAAACTTTCGATTTGTTGGCATTTTTTGCTTTTGACTTTCATGACTCTCCCAGCAGCCAGCACTCATCAAAACCAATCTAAACAACTGGTCAGCTGATTGGGAAACTGTACTTTGATTAATTTTAGTAAATAAACTAGAAGTATTTTCCAAATAACAATTTATGAAATATTCAAGTTGATAGATTTCAAGGGTTTCTAGTTGATCCAGCATCAAGATCTATAATGCTGTTGAAAAGACAAGCGATTACAAAAGCGAACGCCAGATGGTGTTCGTCGCTTTCTTTTTCGTCTGATTGGCTCTCAGTGGTTCCACTTCCATGGAATAGACCTCACAGGGACACAGGCCTTAATAATCAAGAAGAGAGAACGCTTTTTTCATTCCGGCTCCGGCAGAGTGCAGAGTTGTAGCGGTTGTAGTTGTAGACCTCGTGAACAAGGCCTACTTAATCCTTAAGGCCTGTAAACTTGTATATTCCCCATGAAGGCGACAGAATTCCCATCCCTGCCCATGTGAGAGCCAATCAGACGAAAAAAGGAGGCGAAGACTTCGCCATCTGGCGCTCATAATCCTTTAGGGTTATTTATCCCTGGTTAAACTGACATTAAGTTTCGTGGCCGAGTGGCTTAAGGCGCTGGTTCATGGCACAATTTCTTTCGGAGGCATGGGTTCGAATCCCATCGCTGCCACTTATTTTCATTTTATGCCTCAACATTTATATTATTTATGGATTCTGAGCACCAGATGGCGAAGTCTTCGCCTCCTTTTTTCGTCTGATTGGCTCTCACAGGGGCAGGGATGGGAATTCTGTCGCCTTCATGGGGAATATACAAGCTTACAGGCCTTATCCATTAAGTAGGCCTTGTCGTGAAACGCGAAGTTGGCCGGCCATACTCGTTGAAGGTAACTAACTAACTATGCTTATCGCGAAAAACTTGAGTGATTGAGAAATTGGGTGTAGGCCATTCGAACGTAGAAGTTGCTTGTTGACAGTTAACACTTAGTTAGAATTTCCGCGTTGACTGACCAGAGTCCGCGGTTATATACTAGTTGTATTAAATATGCCAGAATCACTGAGTTTTGGAATTGATCCTATTACTGCTCATGCCTGGAACAAGGACCGCACAAGTGAGTACAAAGTGTTGTGGATTATCACAAAAAAAACTTATTATCATTTGGCTGTCTTTTTCTGAATTTCAGAGTTGGCCATTTCACCCAATAGCCCTGAAGTTCATATCTACCACTTTCAGAGAGGAGAATGGAAATTAGAAGAAGTTTTGAAAGAGCATGATTTAAAAGTAACTGGTATTGATTGGGCTCCAAACACCAATCGGTAAATTAAAATCTGATTGAAATATAATTTTTGCATTGCTAATAATGGCTTTTGAAAAAGTATTGTTACATGTTCTGCGGATCGTAATGCATATGTCTGGACTCAATCTGAAGAGAAGAAATGGAAGCCTACACTTGTTTTATTGAGAATCAATCGTGCAGCAACATGTGTTCGTTGGTCCCCACTAGGTATGCTTCTTTGTTAAATATGTAAATAGCAATGGGATAACACAATTTTTTTTTATTACTTCTTTAAACTAGAAAATAAATTTGCTGTTGGATCTGGGGCACGACTAATTTCAGTCTGTTATTTTGAAAAAGAAAATGATTGGTGGGTCTCAAAACATATTAAAAAACCAATCAGGTCTACTGTGGTATTATTTGACAAAATTATTCAAACTGAAATTAGTATTACGTCATAAACGTCTTATTTTCCAGACATGTCTTGACTGGCATCCGAATGACGTCCTGCTTGCCGCTGGATCTACAGATTTCAAAGTACGGGTGTTCTCTGCTTACATAAAAGAAATTGAGGAACGGCCCGTGTCAACTTCGTGGGGCTCTAAAATGCCTCTTGGACTCATGATGGCCGAATTTTCCAACTCGACTAATGGAGCTGGTACATCTGAGCTATTGAAGGTTCCTTTATACACAGTCTTTTTGATGCATTATATCTCAAATTCTTAGGAGGCTGGGTGCATAGCGTTAATTTCAGCTCTAGCGGTGATCGAATCGCTTGGGTTGGCCACGATTCATCTATATCGGTAGCCGATGCGTCTAAAGGAATGGCGGTCTCCGTCATTCGCACTGATTTCTTACCATTTTTAGCCTGCTTGTGGGTATCGGAAAATCGGCTCATAGCTGCGGTATTGCACGTTAAACAGATATATTTAGTTCCGATTATGAAATGATATATTTTTGTTTAATCTTTTTGTATCTCTACCATTATAGGGGCATGGTTGTTGCCCAATGCTTTTTGAGGTGAATGAGACAGGGAAGGTGCATTTTGCTGGAAAATTGGATGCGTCTCTGAAGAAGGAAACATCTGGTGTTAGTGCAATGAAAAAATTTCAGAGCCTGGATCGCCAAGCACGCACGGAAACCAACGATACATCTTTAGGCACTCTTCATCAGAACGCCATTACAAGTGTCTGCTTGCATACCGGGAACAAAGCAAATGCTACGAAGTTTTCTACTGCCGGAGTGGATGGACTTCTTGCCATCTGGGATTTTAATGTTCGTATAAAAACATAATGTATTATCTTATCAATCGATTTACTGAAGTATTTTTATTCTTAGAATCTGGAATCGGCAATGAGAGGATTAAAATTCAACTAAAAACGATACATTCTTCATTTTAAGTATGAGTTGCAACACAAATACAGTCTTGTGGTTTTATAATGTCTATTCAGCCTATACCTAACCATCTTGCGGAATGAAATTCTATATACGGTTTTTTCCCAAGTTGGTAGTTGTTTTTCCTTTGGAATACAGAAAGTAATCAAGTATATATCAGTATTTAAATTTGCTTCAGTTAACAGATTGATACAATTTGAAACGGATTTTATGTCAAAGGCCAACTAGTCCATAGAAAAGCAAACATTCTGCAAGAAATCTAAATCATTGGGATGAAGTATGCCCATAATAAAAATATTTTATGACACTCCAGGAGATCTTAACTCTCCAATATAATAACCAAAAGAAGCCAATGTAAAAAACGTAAATATGATGGAGAAATTTGACTTTTATTACAACAGAAAAGGAGTATATATACATGATCAAGCAGTCAGCAGTGTGTCATCAAACTCTTCAAAATTGGCACACCACTTATTTATGTCCAATGAGTTGGAAGACTCATTTACTAGAATAGCACCCCATCCAGCTTGAACAGCTCCTGTTAAAATAAAGTGTTTTTGAATTCCCAAATACTGCAGTGAAACATTTTTACCTAGATAGTCCTCCTTGTAGCTGTCTCCAATGTGGCAGGATTCAGAAGGTTTGGTAGACTCTTTGCTATATTTTTCCAAGGCTAATTTGAAAATACCAGCTTGGGGTTTAAAACATTTGGCTTCATAGGATGTCAAAATAAATTCAAAATTGTGTATGAGCCCAGCTTCATGTAGAATGTTATTCAACCTAGGGTCCATGTTGGAAATTACACCAAGTCTTTTACCCTTCTGTTTCAATAAATGTAGCACTTTTTTTACACCTTTTCCACAAATTTTTTTAGTCTGATAGGGTACAAAAGATATAAGGCTTATACCTGGAACCACTTCCCAGCCTTCAGTTGTGCTGTAAAGTTTAATCAGATGCCAAGCTATTGCATCTAAGTGTTGGCTATCCTCAACACCTGCCCCTATGAAAGTGTTTTTCACCACTTTCACCCACCATTGTGTCCTTAATCAGGAGAAAAATTTTTGTTACAGAACTTAACATGTAATATATTGAATTTTTTGCATTTACCAGTGGAGGTTAGTATTGCAGCCAAAATTTGGATGTTCGTTGGCAACGGTTTTAAAAGCTGTTTTAAAATTTTTGCGAAAAGCTTGGTTGTTCTTTATTTCCACTCCATACAAATTGGCTATCTTTTCGTACTGAACATGGGGTGGGATTCGAAATCGCATTAATGTCCCCGTAAAATCAAACGTTATTAATTTATAACACATTTTTCTGATTTACATGTAGTGTTAAACCAGAGATGAAAAGCCTTCTTTCACTAGATAAAACCTACACTCTTTCAATGGATTTTCGCAAAACGTCTTTAACGAGATGCGGGGAAGAAATACAAGCTACAAAATCGATGGACTGCTGAAGTTCTGAAAAAGTGAAAATAACAAAAACACAGGCAAGACAGGAAGCGAAAGCAGACGATATAAACGCACATTGTTTTCCACAAAATATCTAAAACCGCTCGAACGCCCGAGAGTCCGAGACTAAATACCATGCTGCTAAATACTTTTCAGTGTTAGATTTTTGACATTAGCTGATGTAATGCACTCAATAAATTATTGTTAAAATCTATGGGAAACATAAAAAATGGGAAATGCGAAGAGGATTTATCACAATGTCATTAAAATAACGAAATTCTACGGCTCTTGCGGGCTCTTGGCATTACAAATTCGTATGCTAAGCTTTGACTAGTTGACTAATATGACAATATAATGAATACTTAAATAGGGGTTCGGCCCCAATAATCAGAGATTCGGCTTGTTACCGAAACGTATTGAAGCGACAGTTAACACAATTTTCAAAAAATATTAAAGAAAACACAAAAAACGTGTATCGCGCCAGTCCCTTCCGGTATTGAGCCGGGTCTTAGGTAATCGGGGCAGAGCCCTACCAAAGGAGTGGAGTAATGGACAATTGGACCTGAGTCTGAGTCATAGAGAGTGTCTATGACTCTGATTAGATATACATGGGAAGTTGGGAACATGGACGATGGACCTGTAGGCCTGTGGCAGTAGTGGTACAAAGAAAATAGTGCCACTTCAAGTTCCTTGGCAATGTCGCTAAGCAAGTTCCGTTATTCTTTCTGGTATCGCTTGTAGCATCCTACGAGTGAAACGAACCTTGTGAAATTTTCACAGTTTTAACAGAGCGAACTCGAATGTTGTGAGAAAATCCTTCACAAAGACTACCTTTCAATCAAGGAGATCTGGACGCCTTTGAGCACGGTGTTCAACAAAATGTTATCGCGTTCAACACGCAAGAAGTTACGAAAAATATTGGCTTTCGCCTTTCTTGTCTACTGCTGCGTTTACTGTGCGAACTCTTTCGATCACTCGACAACAGGTATTTCGTGGTTTTCCTTAGTTACATTTCGTCTGCTTCGTTGGCAAGGCCACTATTTTCTTGGATCCTCGGATCTGATTTTGAGAAACCGCAATGCGCCCCCATATGCCGGACATGAAGACGGCAGAGTATTAAGGGCGTTGCATTTGACTCCGACTTGTTTTGAAAGTTTCAAAGGGAATGCTGTTAAGAGGGCACGGCGCGAGACAGCGTTTTTTCACTTCTTTTTTACGGAAATGCGTAACTGAAACAACCCTATAGGAATAATTCGAGATGTTCGACCTTGAATATTGTTTTTCCTCATTAGGCAACGCGTACACATTAGGCATCCGTCGTGCTAATACTCATACTCAACTGGGTAGAAGTGTATAATTGCAAGCACATCGACGTTAGTCGGTACCGTGACAACAGAAATGTTTTACTCTTACGTTTCCGCAATTTCGAGAATTTTTGTTAGATTGCATAACATTTTGCGATGGTATTGTCATAACTGACAGTACGCTGCTCTAGAGTACTGCGCCGGAAGACGGGTTATAATGACAATGCCTCTTCCCTCAAAAATATGTTGGAAGTCAAAGTAACTGTCAAGAGAAAATTAAACACTGAGAGTCTTTGATAAACCGAGTGTCAATAAATGGCATTCCCCTGGCATATTGCAACGTACCTTTCAAATGTCAATGTACTCGTGGTAATGTCTCGTGTGAATCTGAGACTCAAAGTTTGAATGTGGTGTCATTTACAGGGAAAAGCCGTTTACTTCCTGGCGCGGACAATTTATGTCCTATGGAATCTTCCGCGTCACGGGGGCAGAGAAATGAAAAAGCTCAAAACATTTTCTTTTTTGAGACATCCGGAGAGCCTTGCCTGACTGCTCGACAAGCTTGCAGCATCGAATCGACAGCGCGCTCCAATCCTTACGCTATGATCTCTGTACACATGGAAAACAGTGAACCAACGAGGCAAGCGAATGTAAAAAACGAGCGAACCAGCCAAAGAAGGAATTGTGCGATTACGAACAGGCTCTTCCAGGAATGGGAAAATAATGTCAAACTTGTTCGAGAAGATTTACTGCAACATCTTAAAAATACACCGTTATGGCGTCTTCAGCAGCAGGGCCGATTGAATCAATCAGTTTATCCGTTAACTCATCGAAGTGATGCCGTGCGAGTTGCTATGCTATGGAAGTACGGTGGTGTTTACCTGGATTTGGACTGCCTGGTTTTCCGCCCTCTTTACTGTCTCAAGAACACCGTTGGACTCGTGGACTTTTTACCTGATTGTAATTATAATAACCATTATATTATGAATTTTTTGTTTTCAATTTTTTTTCCACATTTTCTTTTAATGTAGGGGTTGAAAACGGTGTTATGGCATTCGATGCCGGTCATCCGTTTCTTCAATTTCTGATGAAGTACATGGTATTCGCCTTCAAGCCTGAGGAGTACATAAGTCTTGGTCCAGCTACGTTAACCGATTCCATCAAGTATTTTTGCGACAGAACCGACCTTCCTGCAGAGACAATGTTGACTTGCCGAAACAGTTCCATGATTCTTCAAACTCCACAAGCATTTTACGCGATCAACAATCGACGCCAAAATGCCTTTTACCATCCAGAAGCCGATCAGTCGGACTTTGAAGATTTGCGATTCAGTTATCTCTCACACGTCTATGACGCCGGTAACCGACCATCTGTGCCGGACAAATCTCTATACGGCCTATTGGCCCAAGAATTCTGTCCCACTACTTATAGTATGGCTTTGGCTAACGGAGAATTTTAAAGTCCAAGAAAAATAATAATAATAAAATAAGTAAATAAAAACTAGAATAGAAAATTAATTTTAAAAATCTTATCCAGATTTGTGTTCGCTCAAGTATTCAAACATGTTTTGTATTTATTTTTGTAAACCATTGACTGCGTGTTTATTTGTGTGTCTTTCCCGTTTCACTGTATCCCCAATAACTGAGGTTGAATAAGATTTCAGTGTTGTTTGTCTCTGGTTACTTCCACAAAGGAAAAGCCTTGAAAAAAAAATTACGAGGGGAATGTTGAAGCGTAGTACTGTATGCGTACGCGTAATATGTTTGCATCAAGAAACAAAACAGTCTGTATCTTTTGATGATGCCGCACCACAGTATTTGCAATCAGGAACTGTCTTGTCAGAGCCCGAAAAGATGCGATCCGCTCACATTGGATCGATATCAACATATCAACAACACAAAATAAATTAAAGTAACCACCATTATAACAACACAAAATGGTCACATTCTCACAGCAAATGTTTGAAATCATAACTTGCACGTACAGTATATATATAACAAAACGAAATTATTGATTTTAGAAAAAAAATTGTCTGTTCGATTTTTACCAAATAACTTGGTTAAGAACCGAAACGGTGCGACTTATGAAATATTCAAGTTTTGGTACAAATTGTCAAATTTAAACCCGGAACAAAGTGTTTCTTTTCTTTTCTTATTGAACGATTTTTAAAACTTCTTTTTCTTTCATATGTATATCATGTATAATAAAAAAGAATGAAAGAGAAGTCGAGCTTCCATGTTGAGCCGGTATTCTTCGTCTTTGTGTATCGAACAAAAAGGCTACTGATGTACCGATGTACTTCTGATTTAGGAAGCCATGTTTCTCAACACGGTTATTGTACGAGAACATGACAGATGAGATAAATTAGCGGGATAGAGGCCAAAGAGATAAGAGGACATAAATGGAAGGATGAAGAAATAATTTATGGTAAAATGGATTCTGATTTGCAACTACGACGCGTTGATTTTGATGGTTCGGATGTCAGCCAGTAGAGCCGTGCTCTCCGTGTGAGCCGGAGTGCCGGATGGCACAGGCACGGCAAGGGTGCTAGATCCAACGCCACTGGAAGTCAGAATGCAATTCTGCGTTGCGAATTCCTCACTAAAACGTTAATGGCAAACGTTAGATCTCAACAATTCTCCGCTTTCTATTCCCAACATTCCAGTCGCAAAACGTCGGATATTGGCAATAAATTGATCAAAGAAGACCGTCTTTTGCTGGATCGTGCGGGATCGTAATAAAATATGCCCTTGTGGCATCTCTACACTGCATTCAGACTAATATAGACAATGCAACAAAACCAATGAGTTTGGCCGTTGTTGTTTTGTTCTTTCTTGCTTAAGAAGACAAGATTAATTATCGATCGTAGCCCATGGTAATGAAACCCTTTTCTCACATCCAAACATTGAAACAATGAAACCCCCAAAAAAAAAAAAAAAACAGACAAAAGCAAACCAAGAAATATTTGCTGCAGCACTACAAACGGTATATATTGAAGATGAGAAACGGTTTTTCTGAGTACGATGAAGCAAAACACAACACAAAAAAAAGGCATTACGAGCAAACAGCCCTCATTTGGCACAATCCGTCATCATCAACCAATTGTTTTCCCCATTTACGGAAAGCTAGACTATTGCGAGTCTTTTGCTGATATCTACGGAAATTTTCGGTCGGCCAAATGTTGATTTGATCATTCACGTGAGAAGTAACGAATAATATATTGCTTATAACGAACTCTGGTGCTTGTCTTCGGAGGTTGCGGCTGGGGCATAACCAACTTTCGGGTGAACTCTGCATGAGCACAACAAACAAAGGATAAAAAAGACAAAAACAAAAAAAAAAAGACAACACACCAAATAGGCCAAACCCGTGCGAATCAAATCAAACGCGGTTAATTCTACCAAAGGTAAAATAGACCAACATAAAAAAAATAAAAGAATGAAATCAAAGATTATTGAAAGGAATTAACAAAAATAATTTGGTTGGTGAACAGAAACAAAAATTTGCACAAACGTGCATTCAAAGTCAACGTAAGAAGTGTAAGTACGTAAGAAAGGTGCATAACTGACAGGTGACATCGGGGAGAGGGGTAGACAACGATGTAAGTAAAACTAAACAATAAATGTCCAACACCCGGGGTAAAAATGAGAACAACAAATCGTCGTCGATTAGCGTAAAGTTGGTTTGGAATAAAATGCAATGGAAGACGTGTGGCAGAGCGAGGGAAAGTGAAAGAAAAATAATTTTGTTTTACCGATCATTGCGGCGAAATAGAGCCGAAATCTCGTCAAACGTCTTGTTTTTCGTTTCTGGCACGATTTTGTAAGTGAATACCCAGAAGAATGCCAACAGGACGCTGAACGGCAGGAAAATGTAGTTGTGTAGCGCCCCCTGTTTTAATGCGATTAAAGGTGAACGCATTGACAACGTTAAATGAATGTGTTTTCAAATTTCGCTTGATATATATATCGATAGTTTACCTTGAGAGGCAAAAAGAAGAGACCAACAAGAAAATTTGCCAGCCAGTTGACCAGTACGGCGATGGACATGGCAGCCGGTCGTGGGCCTTGGCTGAATAACTCGGCAGTAATCATCCATGGAATGGAGCCGGGACCAACGGCGAAGAATAGCACAAAGGTTAGCGTGGCGACGACAGCTACGTAGCGAACCCATTCGATTAGTTCCTACATTTGAAATAAAACCGTATATATTACAGAAACGTTTTCCTAATTTCTTCATTTTGGTACAATGTCTTTACAAGACACAATAGATGGCAGATTTCGTGCCTGCTGACAATAGAAGGTAAACAAAAAAACTTTGCGTAGAAATACGTACCATAACAAGCAAAGAGATAGTGATGAATATGCTGAAAATGAACATGCCCCCAAGACCCCACAGGTGAAGGGTGCGACGGCCAGCCCGATCCATTAGTGGAATCGACACGAGAGTCATGCCCACCATGATGGCGCCCACACCTATTGGCGATTTTGAAACGGTCAATTTCATCGTTTTTTTTACACGATTAAAAAAAAAGTAGTTCTTATCATACCAATCGTGGCGTATTTGGCAGATTCACTAGCTAGACCAGCTCCAATGAAAAGTTCAGTTGAATAGTACAGCACCGCGTTGATTCCTGAATATTAACGTTTTAGTGACGTGGTATATCGTGTCAAGAAACGAATACTTGTAAACACAGTTGGACGAATGCAAGACACACCCTTGTGATACACTTACCCGACAATTGCTGAGAAAGCTGCATAACAATGCCAATGCCGAGTGGCATCAGCAAGGCGCGCGATTTGAGCAATTCCAACATTCCCATGTGCGCTTCAGATTGTTGGGCTGCATTATTCATTTTTGTTTTCGAGTCACGAAATCAAAGCCATTTCGGGAAAGAAGAAAAAAAAAATTAAGAAATCCATTAAATGTCGCAAATGAGCCCGGCAATCGGAAAAAAAAATGTGACGAATGATAAAACTCACCCTCGACTCGCATTTCTTCCATATCTTCCTCAATTTGGCTAGAAGCTCTCAATCGTTTCATTGCTACAATTCACACAAAATAATCAAACGGAAGCGAATTAGCAACATGTCGCAAAGTCGATAAACAACGCAAATCTCACCAATCCTGGCGTCTTCTTCGCGATTGGCTGTGATGAGGAGATAGCGCGGAGATTCGGGGCAGAACGAAAAAAGGACTAATTGCAAGATGGCAGGGCAAATGGCTAAACCTGCAAACAAAAATGGTTCATTAAAAAAACGAATCGAAAATGAGCAACTTTTCATTTTGAAGCGTAAACACGCGAGGTGCGCGAAACGTTGCCACTTCTAGTGGCTGTTCACGAGAGCGTGTCATAAATGACGAATTCTTACCTAGTAACAGCGGCCATCCACTTTCGGTGCCGAGAATTTCTTGAATGCCTAAAATTTGCGAGAAAAGGATTCCAACGGTGACTCCTAATTGGTTCACCGTCCCCAAACCACCGCGCAAATTTAGCGGAGCGATTTCCGAAATGTACATAGGGACCAATGACGTATTCAATCCTTAAAAAAAAAAAACATTTAAACTGAAATAGTTCAATGATTAATTTGTAGGCACGTACCACAATTAAAGCCAATAATCAATCTTCCGATAATTAGCATTTCGTAGGACTGAGCCGCTTTCGAAAAGCCCATCAGTATAGCTCCGAGAACACCCGTTGCGTTATTAAGCAGGAGACCGCGCTTCCTTTGAACACAATCAGATGAAATGCAACATTTGGATTATTGTCGACATGTCGAGAAAACATAAATTGAATTTTAAAAAGAAATCATAGCGTTTATTAAACTGACCTGCCAAATCTATTGGCGACGAATCCGCCCCCGACGCCGCCAATCATCCCACCGATGGCAAAAATGGAAACGGCGATTGAAAAGATGATTTTCTCCCAGCCATCGGCAATCTTGACTCCGTAACGCGAGAGGTAAGCATCTTTTATAAAATCCTCGATCACCTGAATGCCGCCAACAACGAAGGCGATAAATGAGGAGGACAGGTTGAATCGGATTAGTGATACGTACCGCTTGTGGTGCGTTGATGACTCCGGTGTTGTAGCCGAACTGAAGCATGCCCAGCACTGCCGCAAATATGGCGTAGATAAGGAAGCCCGTCAGGCCCTGTTATGGAAAAGACACGTGAGATATAGGAAGCAGTCGAGATTTAAAAACAAGGTGGCTATTTGCCAACTGGTAAAATTGCATTCAGCCGATCTTTCTTATCTCGTCCTCCTCTGTGTGTGGGTGTTGCGTGCACACATCGGGAAAAAAAGTGCAAAGCTCTTGTTGGGAGTTCCAATTCATCCACTTCAGTTTTGTTTCGACAAAAACGCGATCGACCATTTAAATTGAATATCAAAAAGTTGAAGTGCAAAAAAAGTGGAACTGACAATCGTATGGATTGAGAACATGATTCCCCTACCACGCGCTACATAAGTTACGACGTGGAAAGGCAGCGCTTTAAATCTCTATCGTTCAATGTTATATGTGTCAAGTGCAATAACCAAGTGCTCAAAACAAATATGGATGAAAACGACGCAAACACAGAAAGGGCAAAATTGAAACAAGCAAATAACAACAGGTCAAACAAAAATACATCTGTCAAAGCCAGCGCGAGCGCTTCCATGTTCTAATCGGACACACAGAAACACGCTCTTCAGCTAGTTTTCACTAAAAGAAAAATAATAATAAATAGAAAAAGTTTAGCAAAAGTAAGACACGAAAAAGATATCGGCGATGGAACGACGTCGGAACAAGATTGAATGCACGTTTGCCGGCTGTCTTCATCGTAGTTCGAATTGTAACCAGAATGACCATCCGTTTGTCTTTTTTTTTTGCATACACAAAACAGGCCAACGCCCTTTTTTTCTATTTCACTCGGCTCTGTGCCGATCAACGCTAATGAGCGAAATGAAGCCGAGAAAAAAAATAAATAAACGCAAAGAAACCGAAATCAATGGAGCCAAAGCTTCGTTGATAGACATGCATTGCATCGGCTTTGCAACGTGTCAGTCACATCAGTGATGACGCATATTTAGAGAAAAACGAAAATAAAAAAAATGTCCTTTGAGAAAAAATAAAATCAAATAGGACAGGCGTTTTATTCGAGCGAGCTTATCGTGTTCTCTTTCAATATCGATCGCCCATAAGGGAGGGTTGCAATACTACTCTCCAGTCTAACATGTCGAGATAGGTTCTTCCGTCGTTTTGACGTTAAGATTTTTCAAAAATAGAAACGTTAAAAGTAATCGAAAGAAGCCTTATGCAATCATGCAAATGCCAAAAAAGAAAACCGGCCAAAAAAAAAAATGTGACATTAGATTGTCAGTAAAGCGAAAAAAAAAAAAAAATGGAAAAGATCCGAACAAAAGTAGGCATCCACAGGCATAGTTGCGGATACCTGTTCAAGTAGTCTCAGCTTTCTACGCCGATTCTGCTCTTGTAATTTGTCGATGCAGTCCCGCAGATCGTCTATGTCTTCCTTGACGTGGTGGACAGATTCCACGTCGTGTCGCATGGTCGACATGTCACGTTTCATGTCGCTCACCTATCAACACCAGGCGGACCCATTCGTTTCCATCCATTAATGAAAAAGCAAAAATATTTCGTATGAAAATGGTTGTGGCGGTCGGAGAAAACTGATTGTCTGCTGACCTCGTTTTGACAAGACTCAACAGATCGGGTCAATTCTTGCAATTGGGTGCGAATCTCACAGAGAGCGGGGCAAACGACGGGCGCCATTTCCAAAGACGTTTGCAGTTGGATGGCGTGCGTGTGGCCGCTGTGATTATTACGATTGCCCCCATCGCGTTGCTGTTGTTGCTGTAATTGAACTTGCTGTTGTTGTTGTTGTTGCTGCTGATGATGTTGCTGGAGTTGAGCTATGCTACTGCTAACACTAGCCGGTAGCGACATGGCTGACGTAGCTGTCGGCTGCATTAGGAAGGGTGGGCCGAAAGACATCAGCGGCAGCAATTGTTGTTGTTGTTGTTGCTGTTGTTGTTGTTGCTGCAGCAATAGCGAAGTAGGAACTCCGCCTAAAGGGGCGTTCATTAGAAGAGAGCTGGCCGATGAATTGGGAGCTAAAACGGGTCCCGTTAACTGGCGCACTTCGCCAGCTCCGTGATCGAAACGCTGCAATGATCCCATCGCTGGAGGCAGTTGGAAAACTCCACCAGGCGGTGGCATGCCGCGTCTATTTGTTGTTTTTCCCGAAAGCGAATGATGTTCATACGTTTTTTTTTTTCAATGCGGGGAAAAAAAGGCAGCCATTATTTAAAGAAAAATCCCGCACAAAAACAAAGTGAACATTAAAACTGGTATGGCCCTATCAACATCGTATAGACGGTCGCCATAGTTTATGATAAACTTGTGTATAGGAACGATGCATGTGATCATGGCCACAGACTTGAAAAGCGCCAAAGTATTGATCACTTACCCGCCATCTCCCGCGTGTTGACTATGTAGCGAACAACGAAAACCCGTCGCAGATCAGCGGGTACGGTTGAAAATGGGGCGGCAAAAACAAACAATAACGGCAAGAAAAAAAAAAGATTGGAGAAAAAAGAAAAAAAAAATGTGTCAACAGCGGTAATCGTCACATACCAAGAAAAGAGAGTATACACGACAAACAATAGAATTTGCCCTCCCCCTTCTCTTTAAGAGGCGTTCCGTCAACCGATATATGTAGGATATATCCTTCGCTCGTCAACAGAGCAAACTGTCTTCCGTACGAATCAAATGTAGATTTTCTAGCCGTATACACAACTGTCTGGCACGTCGAGTTGGCTCTTCACGTCACAATCTCATTTTTTTTTTACTTTCAACCAATCGCTCGGGCCAAAGGTATAGGGATCGGAGAAGGGAGGGAATAATCGATATTCAACTTCATCAAAACAGTTTTTGTTTCTATACGACAAACACCACAATAGATAAAAACGGATAACGACCTAACCGAAAAATCAAACATTCAAAGGGGAATTAGGAAATGGACATTTATTGTTTGCGCAATACCGCAACATGCACGTCGGCTTGCCCGTAACGTTGTAACCTCCCTCTATGGGCTTACTCGAATTTATAAAAGGCAAAGTATAATTGCGTAACTGTGTGTGTAGGAAGAAGAGACCGATATGGAAATACTAAGGGGGAGCGATATAGTTCGCTTCGAGACTGTCAATCCACCGACCAGGTTGAGAGACCATTGGACAACGTGACGAGTTAGGCATGATTCATCGTTCTTGTTGCTGGACTGATTCGTTATTTCTCATGCAAACCCTAATCCAGCTGAACCCCCAACAAACCCGAGTCACGCTATCAATAACTCTCCAGGATCGCACGAAAAACCGTACGACGAAAGGTACTACCTTTTTTTTTTTCATTCGACCAGTACCCCACCTCTCATTCCCTCCATTTTGAAGACGGATCGAAAAACGAAAACCTTCCGTGTTTGCCTCGAATCTTACAATCTAAACCATTACTCTTTTGAAAGGTACGTATCAAACATACACATAAAAGGGTCTACAGAAAAAAACGAAAAGCACATGCCGTTGTAGGGATATTTAAAAAAAATCCATTTAACCATTTCAAAAAAATCGGGTAGAAATGTGAAAAAAAAAACGAAAATCCATCAAATAGAAAATTCCGATTTGAACTGAATTCGAAAACAGAGGGCGAAACTGAATGCGAACCGATGGTTTGAAGACGAGCTACCTGGTGCGATGAGTTGCACGACCATCCTTGATGGTCGACACGGTCACATTGGCTGACGATGACGAGTTGGCTCCGGCCTCCTGTGAATCACTCGATTCGAGCCAGTCTTGGTTGGCTTGGAAGACGCGAGCGAGAACATCAGATTGCCGGCCATTGTGATTCAGCCAATGAGAACGCTTGATGGGCCGGTGCAGAGACAACGTGTGAGCCGTGGGCTGATGATCGGCCGATGGAAACGGTTCGCTGCCATTGTCGGCAAACGATCCGGCGCCGCTTGCCGGCCGGAAGAGGACACCTGCCGCCGTCGTAGATGCCGTGGCGTAGTGGTCGCGATACGATCCGCCCTCGTTGCCACTTGCCTTCGCACTCGCAGCTCCGCAATCGCTAAAGTGGGACTGTGTGGGCAAAGTGGCATAGCGACCCGACGTGCACGAGCTGAGATTTTCGTAATCGGACGTGTCCGACGAATCGAGCGTGCGGCTCTTCGGTTTGGGAGGGACGCTGTTGGCGCCAGGGCTCGTGTTGGAAGTTGCGCCAGCAGCAGCAGCCGTTGGAGGTTTGGCTGCTGTGGCCAACGGCCGGAACGTTGTTAACTGAACTGCGACATCATCCAAACGGCAGTCAAATGAGAGTAACATTAAGCTTTGAATGGTAAAAAAAAAATAACTAAAGCTGTTCTTCGACTCTATTCGTTCTTCGTCCGCTTATTAACATCATTTTCGAACCTTGACCGATTGTACAAGTTGATGCGCATATGTCACAAACGCGTTTTTAAAATTAAAGTAAAAACACGTCGGTCGGCGAGTAGGCCCGCCGAATACAATACATCTTTTTTTTTTTAAAGCAAAGTTAACTTTTTTTTTTATTGGATGCCTTGTATATTTCTCGCACACAATAACGTATTCGGTATCACGGTGCCACACTCGGCAAAAGACGTCAACCAACTTTTTGCTAGCTATTTACAATGGCCCGTTTTTTTTTTCTTTTGGACAAGTTTGGATGGGATCAATAGCTGGGCGAATCTACATCAAAGTCAACTTGGCCTTTCACGAAAGAAAAATAATATAAAAAGAAGGGCACATTCTAAACAATGTCTAAACCGAATAAACTCACAGCTCGACGTAGATTTTTTTCTGATTTATTCTGCCGCTGCGATTGATTCGAAATCACGTCCATCACATAGCCCCGTTACCGACAAAAACACAGTCTTAAACGCCATTATTAAACGACCCGTTTTTCGTTGCGTTGTACCGAGGAATCCTAATGATGCCTACTAGCACAACTCGTCGTCTTTCAAAAGCCATTTTCCTACAGAGCCCACGAGAAAATCGCTTCCCATTTAATATCCGATTGCTGTTACCTTTTCAAAAGATGCGTTCCCATCGACACACTACGACGACGGTTAAACCGTTTTCTCTCCCCTTTCTTTATACGTTGTAGTAAATTTACTACATCGCAGTGAACGAGGTGGGTTAAAAGAAAACGAAAAAGCTGATAAAAAAAAGCAAGAAAAATGAAACTAAAGCAAAAGAGGGCGCACTGTGTGAGCGGGCAAAAATCAATGACGGTTTGTAGGCCTTCTTATAGCTTTCTTTTCAATCAATCCAAAACAAAATGGACTGCCTCCAATGGCATAGGTAAACCAACACAAGAAATAAATGTAAAGCCAAATTCAATGTGGACAGGGGACATGCATGCGTCCCGACATAATTGAACAGGCTTTTTTTTTTTATTATTCGAATCCCTCCTTATTTTTACGTTCTATGCGGGACTGCAGTCAGTTTGGTTTACTTTTATCTGCTCTATATACCCCCGTGTTCTATAGTTGGCTGTTTGCCGGGGTCCTCGGCACTCGCGTATAGATCTAACACACACACACACACATACACACACACACAACGTGGCTGAATATATAAAAAAAAGAGTAGTGTGTGTGTATATTATACCCGTGTCGGTGGCGTACCAGGCAGCGCCCGCTCCTCCAGCCCCGGTCCGGCTGGCAGTGAGGACAGGAGCTACGTTGCCGGACCGGGCGGCAGCGGCTGTAGCGACGACGGCGCTTGCAGCAGCTGCGTTGTTGGTGCTGGCTAGTTGGCGAGAAGCGCTGGATGGCGAGTCGGAATCGGAGTCGCGACACCTCCGCATGTGAGGAGGTGAAGCGGACGACGTCTTCGACGATGGATGAAAATGGAAGAGCGGCGGAAGGGGCGGTGGCGTTGTGCTCGGACAAGGCGGCGAACTGCTCACACTATTGGACGATATCAATTCCTCCACTTCCTCCTCCTCGTCCTCGACTTCTTCGTCTGTCCCACCACCTTCGCTCCCCGTTCCCGTCTCGATTTCCTCAGACTCTTCTTGTTCGTCCTCTGCGTCTGCGTCCGAGTCCTGTTCCGCCGCCACAGCTGCTGCTGCTGCGGCGTCGTGACGATAACGGCCGTGCCCTTCTTCTTCCTCTTGCTCTCGCTGCGAGCAAGAATGTTGGAAATATTCCGGAATCGCTTCGCTTGAATCTCCAGAAGGATCTCGTCGATCCTGATCCCTGGCGCCAAACGAATTGTTCTCACCTCGCGCACTGCCCGTCTCAACGTTCAAACTGAACCCACCGGCAACTAATTGCGAACAGCACGTATTGAACACGACCCAATACGAGCTGTTGATTCGTAATCCGGTTCCGAACGAAGCTCCGGACGATGGCGATGGATTGCTAGTTTCACTCGCTCGCGTCTGGATCGAATCGCGATGCAAAAGAAGCTGCTGGATGCGATCATCCGACGTCACGTCCGCACGTTCGGCGACCGTGTGCGCTGGCTGTTGTCCTTGATTGGACGAAGCGGCCGAGCAACAACGTCGTCGATGCGCGTTCGCAGTGCGATCCCGCGACTTTGAGCGTTCGGCTACGACTCCGAGTCTTTTGAGACGCTGGTGGGCACGAGTCGCGCTGCCGGCCCTGGCGTTGCCACCACTGCCGCCGCCGCCGGCGGCGCCGCTAGAGTAACGTTGCCGTCGTCTAGCCGACCGGTGACGGTGTTGACGTCGCCGCTGCAAGTCCACAATGACTTGAGACGTGGCGCTGCGGACAGACGCGGCGGCGCCGTGCACTTTGATGATGGCGACGTGAGGCGTGTGAGTGAGGCCAGCGTTGTGCCGCGCCCCCCACCACACACGAGCACGAGCTTCGCTCCCGAGCTTAACTCAGTTCCTTGATTTCAAATAAAAAACGCGCCAACACGGCGGTCCACACACACGGCCGAATCATCAGCTAAAAACGATCCGCAAAGCCAATCAAACTGGTGACGGACCCAACACAAATGAATCCTTTTCTTCCTTCCTGTAATTTATTCAAATTTCTTCTGCTGAGCGAGAAGAAATTGTTTGTCACGCAAAAGCTTCGATGGTTGTCCGTTTTTGAAATCACAGAAATACACCAGCATTGGGTCGGTTCTTTGAGAGTGAGGTAAGCCCCGGTTTGTCGCATAAGCACGAATAGCAACACAGCCGACGAGAGTTAAGAGAAAAGTCAATAGCTGTGTTTCTTTTTAGTCCTTTCCTTTGCAGACTTTTACTTTTCTTTTTATTCTTTTCAGATTTTTTCTGTTTTTTTTTTCAACTCTCTTTTGGCTGACTGTCTCCTAAGGGACTGTGTCAGAACAAGACGGGTTGCCGCATCCCCGTACCCTGCATTAGAAGCAGCAGTGGCTAACCGACATCCGTTGTTAAAGTTGCCGGTAATCGTCAACTCTCTGTGGAGACAGGACAAACAAGGATGACAAACGCACCAATAGGAATTGTCTTTTGTTTGTTTGTTTTGTTTTGTTTTCCACAAAAAAAAAGGATGCAAAAATGAACAACGTACGTAAACTTGCTTCGATAAAAAGAGATAAAAGAAAATACAATTCCAAAAAACGGAGAATCACGAAAAATGGCAGTCTTCGTTCAAGTTTGACCGTTAACACACAAAAAAACCGATATCGTCACGTGACAACAATCAAAACCTTTTTTTTTCGTAACAACGCGAGCAATAAAGAAAAACTAAAAATACTAACGATGAGAAAATATTTTATAAAATCACGTGCAACCCTTGTTACATAATGTATGGTTATAATGTTGAAAAGACGCACTTCCGAAAACAAGAAAAGCACATCGATTGAATGACGAAATTGAGAGGTGATTCAGCTCACGGGCGTGACTCAATCAAGAACAACGTTATCTACCTTCGCTTCCTACAAGATTTAGCGGGAAAGGACAGTAAATGCTGGGAGTGGGACTATAGTACGAAAGAGGCTCGCAAGGCAAATTACAAAAAATGCGGCTGAAATAGCGCGAAAGTGGGTATACGTCCAGCCTTTTTTTCTTCTTTTGCCCCATTTCCCTCAAAGACGAGTCTCTCGGCGTTGGTCCCTTTTTCCCCCATCGCTTCGTAGACTAAAAGATGGTATCAAATCGGAAACGAGCTACTCATTCCGGTTGCGTCCGATTTCAGCGTCTCTAGGGCCGGTAGACAAGAGAACCAACCAAGAAAGAGAAACGGGGTAAAGAAAAAAAAAAACCAAATAGGGAAAGGCCAATGCTGTAGACGTGTCTCGTAGATTTGGTCGGGCACTGGTGGGACACATCAATCTCTTCGCTAGCGACTTCCCTTGGCTGTCAACCCGACAACGGCTTACGCCACTGGCCGTATAGGAGTGGCCTGTGTGCGGCAATCTCGAAATGAGTGCTTCGAAAAAGCCCATGACCGAAATTGCAGATATAGTTACCGTGTTATTGGCTAGTATAAAAAAAAAATAGGGCACTCTGGCCCGTGTGCGTCGGCTTAACGAGGATGTTATGGATTTCGGATGCATTCTCGGTCGGTTCGTTTATACATTTCTTTAATTATTCATACGATAGGGCACCATAGGGAAGCGAAGACATAATAACAAATCAAATGGTGTGCACTTGATTTACTTTCCTCGCCCAAGATCAATTCCACAGTTTATATCGGAACGTCCTATTCCCACCCGCACACGAAAACAATGGCTGTCTATTTGTATTCCCTAAAAATGCACGTAAAAAATACACGTGACAGTGTGCCCACACGCTTCTACACTGTCACGCATTTTACGCGCATTCAGCATTCTTCGATTTATTGTTATACATTGCACAGGTCGATCGCGCGTAGCTGGAGATAGACGGTGGATGTAATCAAATATTATCTCAACAAGATGTCACACACACTTTCAGCTAAAATGATCTGTAATCAGCCGAAAGACGTTCGACCAAACACAGCCAAGAATAAATAATAATAATAATAAAACCAATGTGGTGGTAAATCAACGAAGCTGACCACATCGGCGAGAACATTAAGTTACACCTAACAACTTCGGTCCGCAAATCAATGTTTTACACGTTCGCTGTATTGTCGTGGCACGAGGGATTTCGTTCGGTGTGTGCCGTCACAGTGACCGATCAATAGATGAAAGGCCGGAATGCATCCTTCGATTGCAACAGTCAAAGTCCTTTGAATTCCTCACAATGCGCAACGAAAATCACCTGACACGTCCCATCTACAAGCCAAGCCCCACAATAGCAATCTCGTTTGTCAGTCAAACGGATATGAGAGAACGAGAACCAAAAAAATACAGACCCATTCTCCCCCTTTACACAGTTGGCTGGTTCACTAATAAAACACAATTAACTTAATTGAATTGCAAGCCACGCTACCCTCCCCCCCCCCCCTCCACTTGCATGCGACGAAAGCCTAACGGTAGATGGTGTTGTCACAAAAAATTTAAACAAAAAAATAACCGAGTCCGAGTCACTGGATACGAAAGCCAAGAAACGATATTCTCTTTGACGTTTCCTTCCTCTCTCTCTCTTTTTTTTTAATACATTGCCCTCCCCTCTTCGTCATTGGAACCTAGTCTCGGGAGTGGAGAGGCATCATATAGAACAACGCGCAACTTCTCGGCATATCGAAGAGAGGAATGACTTTTCTTTTTTTTAATTTCCAAACTGACATTCCAAGCGGAACGTGCGGCATAAAAGACGATCTTGTTCCAGTGACACTATCACCGCCACACGCTCCTAAAGGCGGGCCCGGACCACCGCAAGTTGGCCGACTAAAAACTTTCGTCCACTTCTCTTTTGTTTCTTCACTGCTTTCAAGAAGAGAAAAAAGAAAAGGAGAGCAGACGTTGCGGCATGGAGCGCATGCCGGCCCGTTTGGTATCCGAAATTTTTCGTTGTGTGTGGGGAAAAAAAAGAAAGAAAACGGATAATGAAATAGGCTGGCGATGCACACACACACAACAGGCTGGGGGGGGGAGATGAGTAGAAAGTTAAAAGAAGGATAGACTTGGAGCCATCAGGCGGAAGACGAGTGGCGTACGTGAAGAGCAAGCTAACTTTTCATCATCTACGACGATGATGGCGTAACGTTTTCGAGAGCTACAACAACGTATTGAACCCCCGTTCTGAAATATCTGACTGCAGCAGACGATAGATCAAGCAGGCTGGGATGCACGAATGTACTGGTGTGACCACTTCGCAAGAATAAAGCGAGCACGAGGGCTACTCTTATTGATCTGTTCCAGCCCAAAACTCTCTACGTAGAAGCTTTTTTTCTTTTTGAAACAACGTTAGAAATGCGTGGCTGAGGCCAATTCTTCAGCAGTGGCAGCCATCCTACTTTGCGTTAGACTCTATCTCAACTTGTCAATCTAAAGAGCGACGATGTGAAAAGAATGACAAGCAAGATGGGTAGGGGTGGATATGGAACAAAAGAGTGGTAGGGTGTTGGAGAGTTATGCAGCGAGTCATGGTCATTAGCTCGACGGAGGAGACGAGCGCGAAAAAAAAAGAAGGACTCGATCGAGCAACAGTCATGGCCTTTGGAAGCGTTCCATCGATCGATACCCATTACTATTATAACAACAACGGAGACAGAAAAAAAAATTATAAATAAACGAAAAAAGAAAAAAAATAAAAATAAAAAGGTAAGAGCAAATGGTAGCCGCTATCTTTATGTCCACTTCACCCAAATCCATGCGGATCGAAACGTTATCTTGCCCAATGCTCCCCGTAGACAACAAGATGGCCATCATAAATGAACACGAGATAAGAAATAGTTGAACCGTGCAATAAAAACCGCCCCATACTGGCGCAGGCCACTTGATCCGTCGATGCGGATAACAGCAAAAAAAAAACCCTGCAATCTACACAACCCATTTTTGCACTGTAGGAACTTCTGAACGAAAAACAAAGAGAATAAAACTCCTTCAACATGTTATAGCTATTGACTAGCCCCTTATACAACAGGAAACTAGATAGCGACCCTACTATTTTCTTTAACTTCGTTTGTTCCGGAGAAGGGGGTCGGCCAGCAAAAGCGAGAGATTCCTTTGAAAAAACAGCCGGTTGAAAACTAAGCGGCCCTAACCGGCAGCAAGTTTACTCTACAAAATCACGACTTTATATAGCGCGGTCATGAGCTTTTTAAAAACCAACAGCATTTGAATAGACTTCTCTTACAAAGCTTTTTTTTTTCAAGTCAAAGCACAAAGCGATAGTGCTAAACTATTGTGCTGCAAACTTGCGCTATCTCTTTTCACGATAATTCAAAAGTTCAATTTAAAAAGGAGGGGACCGAAATCCTTTTCTCTGCAAGTTTTGATTGGCTGAGTTGCATACAAGCAAAATATCCGTTCGTCGCACAATTTTTTTTATCGACGTCTGATAATTCCCATTAGTTAAAACAAAAATCGACAGGTGCACAAGAAGAGCTTGAGCTATCAGTGCGCAAAACGTCCCTGCTTTTCCGTTTTAATTTGCCAAACAAAAAAGGACGGTTTAATAAATAATCAATGAAAAAAAGGTGTAGAATGGACACGACGTACTATTTAAAAAAAGAAAGAAAAAAAGACGACTACAGCAAGCTTGAGCAATCGATTTTTTTTGTGCTGGAATCTCGTATTCTTCTTGGCTGTCTCGGGCGGCTTAACATAGAAATTAATCAAGAGTCGCAAGGGCGTGTCTGATGCGGCAAATTGCGGGCCGGAAGGTGCGGACCTGCTTTTTAGCCGTGCCCATTTATTACATGTCGTACGCCCAAGTGGGTTGCCTATTACGTGCCCGCGTCGCTCTACATGTAAAGGAGATAGAACCTCGGTCGGCTGCCCCATTGGATTTTTCTTTTTCCCTTTCTTGCCGTCGACGTAATCAAGGGAAATTGCTAGCCGTCTCATTCATTAGGTGTTTTCCAATATGCTAGGCCAATAGAACAATACGGCCGGTCACGTCCGACGCTGGGGGGAGCTCTCAAAATTTGAAACAAAAATAATCAATCATCCCATCGTACGTTGATGGAACATGATTTAAATGGAAATGCATTCCGTCAGAGCTTTTGCCATTCACAAGCCTTGTTTTGAAAAGTAAACAAAAGATGCGTCGATGACAAAAAGGAAAAAATATAAAATACAACGTTTGGGCGGAGCGGAAAAACAAAAGTATATGGCAGCATTGAAACATTGAAATCATTTCATGCACGCGACGAAATAAAAAAATCGAAAAACGAATGAGAAAAAAAAAAGCTTTGTTGTGGGTAGGATACCGACAATGAGTCAACACCGCTACATGCGATGTTGGGAGACGATGATGCATAATATTGTGCTACCTTACTTTTAATAAAAACGACGTACGGTATAGACATGTATAATAAAGGTAAACTTTTGTTCCATACATGTCGTAAACCAAAACGAAGAGGAAGGCAAGAACGTGCACTATTTACCGAGTATTCAACGATCTAATTGGGTAAATTGTCTTACCTTTTTCTTTGTTGTCGGCTCGTCTCCCATGTTCCCCAGAAGTAGGACGACGTTAATTTGAATACCAGTTTAAATGCCTCTCCAACACCTGCATCGTACGCAAATAGATTTAGTTTTATGAACAAACATACACGAGTCTCGTATAAACACATCTAAATATATGTCAATTCATTATTCACTATTTTCTTTTTTAAGGACGGATAATTTACGAACGGAAAACGATGACACGGGCGGCCAACGCCCAAAAAGATATACAGTTGAAGAGATAACCCCCCCAACAAAAATTTGATCCTTGCTATGCGCCCCGTTGTCTTTGTAAGCATCTTATTCTAGAAGAGACTATATCTTATTTTCGGGCAAGAATGCGCTTGTAATAAGATCTGACGGAAAGATGATGTCGATATGGCCCGGAAAATAAAATGTTCCAAGGAAGAAATGACGATCCACTGCGGATTTTTTTTTTCTATCTTAGTATAAACCAAACGCCCTTTTTTGTTCCTTTGAGTTGGCTTAATACAATAACCTTATCAACTTTATTTTTATTCTGAAAACGACATTTTTTGTTTTGTTTAGCTAATGGCTGTTGAATAAACAGGCATGACGGTATACGAACAGGTCCTGCGACAACACGAATTCTGTTGTTGGGTCGTCATTCAAACAATTGAATCAAAACAAACAAGAAAACGTATTCGCGGAAGAGTACGTCACACACACGCGCACCGTCGCAAAAAAAAAAGTTCACTCGGCAATGGCAAAAATGTGGTCGCACTTACGAGCCGACAACAACGCCCTTATAAAAACAAGTTGTCCTTATTGCAGTTTTGACCTTTCGTTTAGTCTTTTCCAAACTGCGCAAGTTTGTGTCGCCTTTCGACGGGACCAATTCACAAGTTCACAACTTTTCCGGGATTACAGATAACCCCCTACCCACAAAAAAATAAATAAATATATCACCACAAACAAAAAACAAGAGGTCGGGGACTACTATATTTCCGAGACGCGAGCCGCTTCCATGATAAATGGCGATTATAGTTTGCCGATACGCTACGACCTTTCATGTTCAGCATCCAATGCCGTGTTCCTTGATCTTATTTCGCTGATGACACGTTCGATCGGGAATGCGATGGGTCATAATCAAGAGAGTTTGTTGCAACTGCACAAACACCTGGAAACTCTCCTGTTGTTTATCAAATATATTTGGTTTCTTTTTTTTTGAGAACACGAAGCGGAGAGCGAACTCGGTGCCATTTGGGGGTTCAATTTTTTTAATAACTGGGGGCAGATGGCTCGTTTTTTTTTCGTTTTTTTTTTGGTGGGGTGTATATCATTGAAAAAGATAAAATTGTTTAGTCTAAATATTGCGAACTCCGATATGACGTCATCTAACAACTGGTTCTTTCCATTTCACCACTACGACGGCGGGTACTCTAATGATTAATGATGGATTTCATTATCGTTGAATTATTGGCATGTGGATAGATCGCCCAATTTATACGCGGTTGAAATTAAAACATTTTCAAGCACGACCGTATCAAAGTTCAGTTGAGTTAGCATATAGCTTTCCCGTACTGCATCTCTGGGCAGCCCGTTTCAGAATAGGCGTAAAAATGAGAAATTCGTAAACAACTTTTGGGCTGATCAAGTGCAGCAGACTTCATCCACAGTTGATATAAAGCCATCTCACATATTCCCATTATGCCCCCCCCCCCTCCCTTCGGCTTTTGTCGACGTGAATGTATTATACGTACTACAGCTGTATGGCAGCAGTACAATATAAAGCCCCGTCGTAAAAGAGAACAATGTCTCGCCAATAACGTCTCGACTGATGTCGATATACGATGCGCTCCTCGATCTGGTCGCTTCCTTTTTTAAACATTAGACGCAGGATCACATGACATTACGGCGTGGTAATACATACAAATCATCTGCCGTAACAAGAGCCGAATGTTTTAAGCCCTCCTTATATTTATAGCGCGCCAATCTCGGGCTAGATTATACAGAAATAATGAGAGAGAGAGAGAGAGTAGCGGAAACACAAGAGATCGCACGACGGAAATATTATTTGCGGCTGATTGAGAGAGAAATGCAGACGGACCGATAACCCCTCGCCAATTCCAAAGTCACCACATAGTGTGTAATGTAGTACGGTTTAATGACATAGTTGGCATCTAACTGCTTTTCGTCCTTCCTGTGCTCCGTTAAGTGGATCCCACTCTCGTCCTCGCACTAGCCTACCCCTTCGGAACATTCCCTAATGCACACACGAACGCACCCCAAAGGCAAAGTAAAAAATAAATAAACAAATAAATAAATAATAAATAAAATAAATAAAAAATAATCGCATGAGAAGATCAATCATTTCCAAGTCTTTGCTTAGTGCCACGCAGCTCAGGAGAGATTTATCTGATGATTGGCAGTGTCACGACGCCGTTGCGATAGACGACAATCATCTTCTCTAGAACCACGTCTTCACTGCCACGGCTATTGTTACCATCTACCAGCGTTTTTGGCAGGAGGTATCCAGCTCTACAACAACAAAAAATTGAACAAAACTCAACAAAAAAAAAAAGAAAAGACCGCCATCAAATTCAAACGGCCGGGTTCTTTGGGGCTCGCAGAAAATGCGAATGAAATTTTCACGGCAAAATCCAATTTTTTTATCACCTTCTACATTGAAATTGATAAGGCAGGAGGATGTCGAAAAAAAAAACTGGGCTTGTTCGGCTTTTAGCAAACAGATCACTTTCGATAGGACTCTTCCATGAAATTTTCCTATCCCACGAACCGATCGATCCAGTGACTTTCAACTCAACGAAACAAAAGTACTGGCTCTGCTTTTCTATCTCACATTTTATTTACAACACTAAATAAAGGACGAGATATTTACATAATGGAATGATTTTCTTTAAACGAATGTTGATTTAAAAAAAAACGTTATTAAACGCGTAACGTCTATGAAAGGTGTCGATCATAAATGAAGCGTCGGGAATACAATGAATGAAACGAAAGAAAAAAAGCTTGAGTGAATACGAGATAACACACACTGCCGATTCGATGCGCTCAACGCGTTAACATCTGTAAGGTGGTGTGCGCGACGGTCGCCAGGGCGACGAAGATACAGCCCTTCACGTTTTCAAGCGTGAAAGTTGATCATTGCCGTACGTGTTGGAGTGGAGAGCACGTACTCAAATTCCAATTTATTCATCACTGCCGTTTCCCTTTCCTCATTTCTAAGAGGCCCAACACGCATCGCTTTCACAAGCCACACAATTCGGACAACCTGATCTGTAATCGGAACGTTACGGAAATATCAAACTTTTTATTATTTCTTTTCTAACACGAGAGGATTTCTGCCTTACTTCTCTCTCTCCTTTTTTGATAAAGAAGAGCAGGAACAAAAAAAGAGATGATATAGATTGCCATTTCATTTGCCACGTCTGTCTTCATCCCCAATTTCTCCTTTTTTTTTTACCCGACATCTCCATGACTCTGTCTCTCTCTCTCTCTCTCAAGAGAGAGCCTTACTGGACGAAAAGACAACGAAGCGGAGAGAAAAGAGGAGATCCATTACGAATTAACGGTTCGTTGCTCTTGGCAAGATCGCGTCATTCCCTTTTTGCTCGTTCCCGGAAGGAAATTCGCCTCAATCATCTCTACGTCGTGGTTTACAAACTAATTAATAACAACACAAACTAGCGCGAAAAAGAAACGGTTTAGCAAGACTCCTTTCGGCTGCTTCATCGACTTCGTTTGGCACACGCGTAAACAAATATTGTACAAGGAAAAAGAGATAGACCAATACAAGCACTACTACAAGAGGCACAAATGTGCTTTCCAGATGGCGGCCAGGCCTTTCGCTCAAATATGCTGTCAAGGTTTCTGAATGAAAACGGCGCGTGTCGTTACGTGGAAAATGGCAGAGAGATCATAATGGGCACTTGGCCAACTGGTTGTTATTTGCTGGCGAGACTAGCAAAACTCGAGAGAGA
The DNA here is from genome assembly GCA_013167095.2 of Daphnia sinensis. Taxonomy (NCBI): domain Eukaryota; kingdom Metazoa; phylum Arthropoda; class Branchiopoda; order Diplostraca; family Daphniidae; genus Daphnia; species Daphnia sinensis. The sequence continues at coordinate 20,415 of WJBH02000045.1, read as the reverse complement.
AGTTAAAAATATCACCTCTCATTTGAATTGACGTACTACGTGCACTACGATATTTCTCTAACTAATTTTTTTTTAAATCTACATTTCGATGTCAAAATGAAGGGGGGAATGAAATGTGTTTGCATGGACGTGGAGTGGACAATTTAGAAAGTCTTACGCCCAAAAAAGATTGGCTGTCATCAATGTCATGGGACAAACTCTAGGCGTTGCACAATTCAAGCACTTCATTTGGTGTCTTAAAATATGTCCTAATTCCTTGCAAAATGCAAATGCATTACACGAAATGCATCACCTTTCTATTCAACGTGCATACTATACACCTGAATAAAAGGACACAATATTATATAAGAGGCTAGGTGGGGGGGGATGAATAGTGCCACGTGTTATTAGCCCGGCCCTTCAATCGATTCGTTATTTCTACATTCAACTGGGGCCGGCACCTTGCAAATAAACAAATGGGAGTTCGCTGACGGGCTCGACAGTAGAATAGAAACAAAAAATATATACGACATCCACTAGCAAATGAAAATAATGGTCTGAAGGAAAAAAACAAAGAACGCCTTTAGCTAACACCATTTTGATGATCCGTTTTTTTCACCCAGTTTCTTATTTTCTGTTTTATTTTACACACACACTTTTTTTTAAAAGGCTGCCAATCGTTAGATATACTGGCAAGATGGCGGAGATCCTTCAAAGTCTCGCTTCAGCGATTACGTGCCCTTTAGAAAGAAAATAAATAAGTATGCCTTCGCAACCCCCCCTAAAAAAGGAACGTAAGTGTCCATTAAAGTGGCCCACAAATTCGATTGGATAAAAGAAAAAAAGAAAAACTCATTCGACAGTATATACTGTTTTTGCTTCGGCCACTAACTCGCCCTCTAGCTATTTCACTCTAATAAACCCAAACAAACCGGCCGATTCTGCGCAATAGATATTATGGGATTCGTTAACAATACCTGTGCGGTTTCTTTTGTTTTTTTTGTCTTCTTATTTTCTCAAAACTGGTGTCACCAACACGTCCAGAGATGTTATGTCGAATGGCAGCTGTGATTTTCCAAAACTGTTGTATCGGCTTTTTTGGGGCAACTACGGCGAAAGGAGCGTCTGCCCAACTGACTAACTACAGTCAAAAAAGTCCACTGACCGCCTTCAGACGAACACAGACGTCTGCTGTTCGCGCAGGTCTCAGCCGAGTCACTACTAACCCAACTTTTGGGAGAACGTCGTTTCGATGTATTTCGTTTAGGGAAAAGAGAGGAAGGCCACAGAAAAGAAAGGGGGCGTCAACCAAAAAAAAAGAAAAAATATCTTTGGTGTAGTACCTAAATAAAAGCGGCTAGTAAGTTGTTTTTTTTTTCTGCATACAATGTTTTTGCGTTATCGATTTTAAACTAAGAACCGGGGCTGGTCTACGTGCAGTCGGTTTGATTCGGTTTGACCCGCGGGCGCGGACTGGTTTTCTTTTTCTCTGACGCCGCACCGGTTTAGGCTTGACGCGTGTCCACATAAGCCAGTGGTCCGATCCCGATGGCCATACCCCCTTTTTGTTTTGTTTTGTGGGCTGTATAGAGTTGCACACTGACTTTCCATCGGCGTATTCTTTAATGCTACTCGGTTCATGCACGTGCGCTCCATATTACGCATTTTCCTATATTTATCACTGTTCTAATTGAAGGACGAATGAAACGTTTTTTTCGTTACTTTATGTGCCCTTCCCCTTCTGTTTTGCCCGAACGAACAATAAACGACCTAAGTTATTCTCTTGTCGTTCTTATTTCTAAAGGTTCGAAACATTTGGAATGTAGGTGGGGTTAGCTATTACCCCGTTGTTTGTTATCTATCGTTTTGCATACGAAAATTTCAAACCCGTTCCGTTAGAAGTTTGTCGTTTCTCACCCACCCCGAAATATACGCCAACAGCAAACATATTCTTTTTCATTTGACGACACGAGCCGATGCGACGACCTTGGGCGTGGGGAACGCAACTCGATAACACCACAGTTATTTATTTCTCCTCATATGCAAAGACGGAACGTTTGATTCGAAACAAGGATATAAAGAGAGAAAGAGCACGCAGTTGAAGGCTTCTACGGTCCACTATACGGGTCATCTTACGCAACTCGTTTTGACAGTCGGACATGTTTCGTTGGGCATGTTGTTAGACCATCGCACCACAGCCCCAATGATTGTGTGACAGAATCTATTTATATGTGTAGATGTATTATATGTGTCCGCCGGACAGCGTCGAATAGTATGGGGCCTCCCCAACACATTTGTCACATGTCTCTGCCGAGAAACGTACTCGTTCGTCGTCTCGTCTAACCTTTCGAAGTGGTACTCTCTACGAATAGGAAGGGGAGACCTCAATTTGCATATGTAGGGATCCTGTAACCAGCTCGGATTCTCCTGCAAACAAACCCAGTGGCGTGGTCCAGGAAAAAGCTTTCCTGTGTTCTCCTTTCTCTCTTGGAATAAAAAAAAAAAACTTCCCCACTACTATACAACTCTCCGACCCCATCAATGAAAAGTATTGTTACATGCATGAGAGTTAATCCAACGTGGATCATTGTATCTAGTAGATTCGTTTCTTTAATCGTCTCAAAGGCACTTGGACAAACGATAATGAAACACCCCGAGTCATCGTGTGTGGTTTAGCGGCCCATCAAGCGCTTTGCTTTTGTGTCCAAATGCAGGCGATACACAGGAGCTTCCGGGCTTTCTACAACATCTAAGCTGAAATGAGGTAACAAGCAAAAGTATTGATCTCCCCCGTTTTACTCACGTTTTTTTTTTATCCCCCTCAAGGTAACAACAACAAAAAAAAAGGAATAATAAAGTAGTGCACTTACGCCGCCATTATTCTTGATTTCCCTTACTCGAAAATATATATTTGTGTTAAACTATTCTGACAAAGAAATCCGTTTTTCTTATCAACCTCGTATAAACGCATGTGAGGCTCGTTATGTATTTTATGCATTTCGACAAGAGCGTGGATTGTTTAGGGCAATATAGTTTCCCTTTCGACGGGGCATCCAGTTCATTACGTGTATACCAAATCGGCAGTACATCAAACGATTATCTCTCGTGCTAATTTCCCTAAATTTGTGGTTCGGACTTTACTTAAGCCTCACTTGCACACGTATTTAACCAAAAGAGATGGTGCAATTAAATGTGAGAGAAGTGCATAAAACGAAGTGCACGCGAAATGCACCTGGAGAAAGAAAAAAAGAAAAGGGAACAAACGTTGGAGGCATTAACGTGCACGTCCGATCCCTTTTGCGGATTTGACAGCAGAGATATGTCTTTCCTGTGTTTCGCTGCTATCAATAACAGCCGCTGTGTGCAGAGATGACACATACACGTTCTCGTCGAACCACTACATTTCTTCGTAGTGTACGTCATACGGAGCGAAGGAAAAACATTTTGGATTGGGATGGATGACTCGTTTGGTTTGAGCAGGCCTATATGCCATCACAGACCGTGACTCTTGAAGAAGTGCGGTACACCGCGAGAGCACGATGTCTCTTTGTCATGGGCCGTCCGCTTTTTGTTTTGTTGTTTTCTTCTTCCTTTTCGCATTTCGACTTTTTATTTGATTTATATTTTCTTCTGGATGCATCTCCGTTATTTTCTCGTTTTTTTATTTTTGCCATTTTCTGGCGTTCTAAACATTGATCCACCATTCTGACTGTATGAAGGATACAAAGCAGCTGAGCCGAGGCACCTAATGAATAATTCAGAATGGTGTGTTGATCTGCTCTTGAGCTAAGCGAATTCGTATCGCGATGCCTGAGTGCCAACACCTAATAGCCAAGCCGTGGGACTGATCTACAGGGCCCATTGGCTGAATCTTACGCCTTGGATTGCGTGTGTTTCAAACCTGAATGTTGTTTCGGGTGCGGATGTAGAAGCGACAGAGCAAAACAGTTGGCAGTGCTCTAAAATCAATACATCTCCTCCACACATCTACACAATCAGCATACACGCTTCCGCGATGCGCACGCGCTGGTGTACGCATTCGTCAGTAATTAATGATTACGTTTCCTACGCTCATTTTAGTTGATTGCACACCATTTTTTATAAACAGCATCAGCTTTAGTGTTAGGTAAATCGTATATCTATTGAGTGGACTGTGCGATCACAATGGGGCGAAAAACCAATTGCCTTTTATATACACAGAAAGATTATACCTTATAGGATGGCCGTGACTGTCTCCAAGCCCCCCCTCCCCCTATTCGATGGTGTTTGCACCAAAGGCAGTCACAACGTCAAGTCATTTCACGCCTTCACTCGTCGCGATTGAACGATTTCTGGCCGGCAACTCTGCTAGATGTATTTCTCCCGAAACGTCCCGAAACGGATTTACAACGTATTGTGTACGAAGAAAGCAGACCATCTAAAACCTTCAATTGATTTAATCGGGTTTTTCTTTTCATATAGAAGATAGCACGCGAACCAACCTTGCAAACTAAATCTTGCCAAGATTAAATAAAAAATTTGTAATCATTTATTCAATACAAAAGTCTTCTTCTTCTTGGCGTCGATAATAGTGTGACCTATAAAGTGTTATGAAGCGCGTTCTTGGGAAAGAAGTTTCAAAGTCGTAACGGGTGTTATGTTTTTCGTTGTGGGTGGAGGTGCTCGTCTGAAGCTTTGATAGGATTGGGCCCATAAGTTTATTACACTAAAAAGGTGGTAACGCGAATTGTTTACATTTAGAAGTAAAAGAAATCGGTTTTTCTGTCAAGTTTATGAAGTAATAGTTTTCTCTTTTCCAACTTCGTTTTAGTATTCTAGTAATGACGAAAGCCATCCATTCCCTCAAATTTAAACTGGCGAGCGTAGTTTGATAAGAAGAAATTGAGTTTTTAGCTTGTCTTAATCACCGCTAGAGGCGCTCGAGTTTCCAAAACAAAACCGGTGAAGGTGAACTGTAATATCCAACAGCCGCGTTTGAAAATGGCATCGTTTAAACCAGCCTGACTACAGTAAACTTCAAATAATTAATAATTGCGAATGTTTAACTGAAAAGTTTTGAAACAGGATTTAACTGTCCAGACTGTCGGAAGGAGTTCAGTTGATATTGTTGGAGAATGTCAAATATTTTAACCAGCATCACACATGAGATTGCAAGCTACATACAATGCACAGGATCAACAATGGCAAATATTTTCCAATTTGTCACTTTATTTGGGAAATTTTTATGGCAGTCAATAATTTTTATTGTTGAAACTGTTGTTTCTTGTATGTTTGGTTTGGCTGATGGGCTGTCGTCAGCAAAAAATGACTTTGTTTTGTTTATTCAAGATATAACGGACGTATTTGAAACTGTGCTCAAAATCTTAGGTGATACAGGAGATCACATTGTTCTTGCCATCTTAAGTTGTGTGAATTCCTTCAAAAATGTTTTGATTCAGCTTCATCTGTTGATACATGCAATATTTGAAAGTGTACTTGACCTAATCCTATGTGCTCTCATCAATGTGAAAGCCTTACTGATACTTATCGGCAATAGCACCATCTTTCTTGTCCAACTAGGGCCCAATCTTTTGTTTTCAGTTGCCTATGGAATTACCTCAGCAATCAGTTGGACACTACAGTGGACATGGGACTATTTTTTACAAATAGCTAATGCCATTCTTGTGTTTTTTAAAAGTGTACACTATGAACTTAGTGACATTCCACCCTCATCTTTGTTTGGATTGCTACTTGCAATAGTCATTTCATTGGGATTCTTCTTTTTCTTGAAATCCATCTTGTTTTACTATCAAATGGCGAAGCGTTGGATAGCGGGAAAGTCCTGGTTACGTATGCCAAAATTTAAAAGACCGCATTTGCTGCAACAAGGTGGAAAACTAGAAATGGAAAACCACTCTACCGGCCATTTACTGCGCCAGTTGGAACAAGAGCGGGAAGATAAATTGTGTGTTATTTGCCATGATCACTTCAAATGTGTTATATTGCTCCCATGTCGTCACTTTTGTTTGTGTCAAACTTGTGTGGATACCATACAAGAATCGAATCCAATCTGCCCGCTTTGTCGCCATTTTGTAACTGATAGTCTGAAAGTGTACACGTAGTTTGACTTCGAAGATGGAAAATACCAACGACTTTTTTTTATGTTGTTCTCTAGATTGTTAGTGTCAGTTTTTTCCCCTGAAGACTTGTACAATTTTATGTAATAAAACTAGCCAAGTGAGAACTATTGTTTCAGTCGTTAAAACCTCGTTCCTACTACTCTGTCCTAAATCTGACGTATAGTACTTCATTGTACAATTAACGTGAAAAAGAAAATAAGTTAAAAAGAAGAATAAGCACTTACTTTAATGATTTCGGACGATGAATCCCCAAAAGGTGCTAATAGTCTAATCCGTATTCATTATTGACAGATGTGTAGGTTATATAGCTTTCAGCTGTTTCATTCAATCAATTCTATTTCCTAGTTTATTGAACTAAGTAACGGTACAATGAATGAAGAGCTACCATCATTACGCTGGACAGCGGTAAAGAAACGAATACACATACAGAATTCAGCACATGATATATCATCGGATGAATAGGTGAAAAATACGGTAACAATTTTTGAAGGACGTGAACTGGACAGGCTAACTAATTGAACGGTTGCAACGCAAATGTATTAAATGCAGTAATGTGAAAAAATAAAGCAAACCATTTGTTAGATATTATGGCACCATCATTCTTCCGCATTTGTTGCGAATCGACTTGATATTTATTTGCTTTGGATTTGAATCGATAATCAATAGCTCTGGTCCGACCGCCAATTTAGCGGGCGAAGAAGGAAGTGATGTGACCGGAAGACCGAGTACGACCACACTTCGATTGGTGGCATCTAGGCAAACAAAAATGATACGTGGATTCTATATGTAGACTGGCGTGAATATTGATAGAGTATAGAGATACCTGGTTTGAAAAAGTGGCATTCGCAATTGGGCTCGAGCAGCAAATCGATCGATGAATTCATTTTCACTGGTTTCAGGTGTTGCGGTGAAATGTCGTTAACTAGTCTTAGCCGCTGACCACGCGATGGCCGAGTTTCAGCTAAATAAACTGTTTTCGACTGGCAATACAGCGATGGAAAATCTCCAGGTAAGCCTAGAGCGCAACGCGGGCAACCTCGTAGGTGGCCTGAAAAACACACGAAACACACGGTTCGTTAGAATTCAGAAAACAATTTAAAAAATTCAATAAAAAAACCCAACATAATCTGGGTTAAAATATTTCACCCACCTGGGGGTGCGAAGACTGGAACAGGCCCTTCACCTCTATCGGAAACATCCAGATCGAAATTGGCGAGTCTAGGGCTTTTTCCGACATCTAAGTCTTCAGCGTCATTCATTCGTGCAATGCGGCTGTTGTTCATCGTACTCTTTACAGTGAAATGGCCTAATAAACCTTGAGGCTCGCTTACAACCTCCTTTGTGGGTATTGGTTCAACTATGACAGTATCGGCTGCCGATATCGTGTCATTTGTCTGAACTCCCTTTCTCGAAATAGGTAATGGAGGCGGTGAGGAGAGTATCATCGCATCGGCCAAAGGCACTGCTACCAGTGGCTGCGGGCTTACTTCTGACACAGAACATCCTGGTAACAGCAGTGAAAAAAAAAAACAAACAGAAAAAACGAAATACACAGATCAAACATTTAGGTCATTTCTGTGAACTGGCGATTTGCGAGAGCTCCTACCGTTCGGTAAATTGTAGGAGATTATTTTTCCATGTTCAGGTTGATAATAATCATAAATCTTGACGTTGGCCTCCTTGGCATCGTCGACCTGGTACACGTGTTGAGCGACTAGCGAAACGCAAACATCATTCTGCGAAGTAATTTGGTCGAAATAGAGGACCACCGTATCTCCCGTAAACTCGTGACGTTTAACTCCAGGCAGTGTGTTTTTCTATTGCGCAAAGGGTCAGAAAAAAAGAAGAAAATCATTTCAAATACCACGGCACTCAAGGTTTTTTTGTTTGTTTGTTTCGTACATTAAGCGAAGTTTTATCAACTTCATAGCCGGAAACAAATCCAATCTCGATCAGCGCCATATTTGATTCCTGATTTTTAGATCCGAGATATCGGCTACAAACGACCAACTGTTGCCGACATTTCTCTCCTCCTCCAACAGTCTCTTGTGCTGTGCTCACGTTCAGGTGGAACAATGCGCTATATTTCAAAAAATAAAAATGAAAATATTTCATTATGAAAGCTTAAAAATAAAAAAAGTTTTAATTTATACGCTGGTGGTGCCGTTCGAACGTTGTAGCGAAGCGTAGCCTAGCGAAAATAAGAAAGCAAATGGTTAAACTAATGTAAAAAAAAGTTTGAGTTAATGCTTCTTCTTTAATAAACCTGGAGGACCGCACAACCGCTTCCCTCACCGACGGTGTCAATGTGAACTTCTGTCGCCAATGGCGATGGAAGATCGATTCGGCGTTGCACGAGACGATCATGTTCGCGAATACGGACATAATTTTCGTAAGCGCCGGCAGTGATGAGTATCTCCATATCAACTGATTGCGCTCCGATAACCGATGCGTATGCCGCAATAGCCTAAATCATTTTAAAAAATAGATTAAAAGCTAAATGAAAATTGCTAAAACTTGTGTCTTAAACCAGGAATTGTATTTACCTGTAGGGCGACAACTGTGTCTTGAGTTGAAACAAATCCTCCTTCGCTATTGCGCTGCTTGGACAGCCAACGTACGATAGAGCGGGCTTGCAATAAGTCTTGGTTAGTGCCAAGTTTCACCAAGCTTAGCAAGACGTACGATGTCATCTCAACATTCAGGGCAGGGCCACTTCCTGGTCAACGTTCAACTTACAATTAATCGATGACAATAAAGAAAAGCCAACGTATTGGTGGAATTCATTTACCGACAATTCATCAAGCAAACGTTCAATTGAATTGTATAACTTTGGAAATGGGAATTGTTTTTCAAAAGTTTAACGCACCGGGTTTCTGCCACCAAAGTAACGAATTGTTGTTTTGCGCGTGAGCCATTAGCCAGTCGATGTGATGTCGAGCCGATTCAAAGTGATTCGCCAATGTTAAAGCGTAAGCGGTTAATGCTCTGGTGTACACATCGGCCATCTCAGACTCTTCGGATTCCAGACAAGGTAATGTATTGTCCAATAACTTTTTCACAGCCAACATCGTCTTTTTTCTCTCCGTCGTTTTGTTGTCCTCAGAGTACATTTCCAAGAGTGATATTAATGTGAAGGCTGTCAGTGGAGCTAAATTTTCTTCACTTTCCGCCAAACCGCCCTAGAGAAATGAAACGTTTCAGAGCAATAACTTGTCAACATTTTTGGCTAGTATTTCGCATGGAAATTCTTTAAAAAAAAAGAAAAAAAACCTTTAAATCGGCATGAAGAACAGTGCCAACAACTGGGAAACATCCGTTTTCCAGCTGCTTCGACTGAAGCCACCTAACGGACGTTTGAAGTTCATTGTCATCGATGTGAATGTAACGTCGTGAGGCGGCAAACGATTTGACGACAAAAGCAGTCAGCCATAAAGAGCCTTGTGGATCATTTTTACCAAAAGCCGAATAAGAGCCATCATCATGCCGGTATGTTAATTCCCGCTGGTAGCCTAATGGAGGCGGACATAAAACACGGGACCAAGTATAAACAACTAGGTTCAATGACTGCTAGAAATAACATACCGCTTTTCATGAAATTCACGGCTTTAGCTTTAAAAGCAGGTTCCAGTTGATTGGTAGCCTCCAAATACTGGGTAACGTAAATATTCGGAGTGAAGAGGATCATGTTTTGTTCGCCACATCCTGTTGGAAAACGAACGAGACCCGACAAACCCTATTGGACAATAATGCAAATATTTAACTGAAGAGACTTCAAAACAAAAAAAAGCCTCTGCTACTAAATTAGAAATGACGTAAGAGGTCACAGTTAATCATTATTTTACTTGCAATGCAGGTCCCATAAGATCACCAACGGCTGTGACCCAAGCCCTTGCCGATCCTTCAACCAAGTCCTCGGGTAAAGACAAATCCCATATGAGAGCCTTATCCTCGTCAAAATCTGTTACGATTAATTGCATGTACAGTACACACATTAGGTTATGATTTTTCACTGTCATTCAAAGCTTACCTTTGGGGCAAGCCATATGAGAATAAATACGTTCAACGGGAAAACCTTCTGGAATTACCAGCAATTCTTTAATCACGTTATCGCTGAAAAACATAAAATAGGTTAAAAAAATTAGTATTTTTTAAATCTTCGAACTTAATTGAAAATGTACCTGGCACTTGGTAGGATCTCCGGTCCGCATTCCCCTGGAAAATTGTCGTCAATCGTGGCAGATACAGAGACGTTATGCTTGCCCATCTCGATGGCGTGGATAACAAAATGATGAACGACGTTGTTTCTGGCTGGGACACACAACATCGTCGAATCGGAGTCGCTTATCAATTCGAATTGTTCTGAATAGGCCAGCGTCAGTCGAATAGGCAACGCATGAGGTGCGTAGTTAAATACGGAGATTTTGAGCTGCAGTTTCTCTGTCCTTTTCACCGAGTAAGGTAAGTGGACCTCAACGAAAAATGGTTGAAAGGCTTCGATATCTACGGCGGCGGTCATGCCGAAACCGTGCGACTCGGAGACACAAAGTGCCCGTCCCACCCATGTGGTGATGGTGTGAGGAAGGGTGACTGCTTTGCCAAATTCTCCTTTGGAACTAACAACATCAACACAAAGTCCATTTAAGATTATAACGCTTATTGGCAAGTAAGCTCTAACATCGATTTCTATATTACTTGAGAGTAACCAAATCCCAAAGCCATGTCTCGGGAAAGTAGGAACGGACACTAACAGCCGATTGCAAGTCGACGACGCTGTCATAAGAATTCACTGAACGAAAAACAAAAAAAATATTATTTTGTGACATTAATTGGAAGAAGAAAAAAATAATAGGTAAAAACTAACCATCTTCCATCGCACTAAGAAATGTTCTGGACTCGGCTGACATTGATTCTATGTTCACTAAAACAAATATTATTTTGATAACGATTAAGTACTCGAGTAAAGTGCAAAGCTGAATTCAATAGCCATGGAGCTAGGTAGCAATGATATTGGATTTACCCCGCGCGCTTTTAAATCTTGGATCCATTCCTCCGCGCCGCATGAGATACATAGGGAACGCTCTCGATACTTCCGTACATGGTCTAGTTTCAATATTCAAATCCGACATGACAAGAATTCCAGCGTTCTAGAAATGAATTCAAGAAAAAAAAAATTATTGAATAATTCGGTCCTGGGTTTGTTTCATTAACACACGTCAAAGGCTTCCATGGCATCTTTGAACTGCGCGCTGAAATGCCCTATGAAATACGATCGTTTTCGACGTCGAAGATCATCAAAGTCCGATTCACCATTTTCTGTTCAAATGGAAAAAGAAAAGATATTGGTTGACGTTACGCGGTTCAAAGGCCAAGTTTGTTTTCACACTTTTTTCGCAATATTTCCAATCCGGTGTGACTTGCTGAGGATTGCTACCAGCCGGGATGTGAAGATCAGGTAGTCGGTTGTAGATTTTCGACTCGGATAACTGCAAATCCGGCCTTGCATAGGTGACACTGCGATCGACCACGGAATAACCGCAAATCGACCCAGCAGTACCTTTCAAATTCATGGTAACATTCTGACCAGGCTGCTTTCTCGGTGCTGACCATGACAATTTTACCTATGCAAATGTTGAAAGAGTTATGAAACGTTAGAACGAAAACGCACACGATTGCAATCTACTGGATTTGGGAAGCAGTTTTCGACGGGTATATCGATGTGGGCTGTGACCATTTCCCTGTCATCGCGCACATAGTAGGCCAGTAAAGATATTTTAGGTGCGAATTCCGGTAAGATTTCGATTTCAAATTCCAAATCTCCAACAGGTTTCAAGGAAGCTTCCACGTCTGAATCTAGCTCTGATCCACCGTTGTCACGTTTGTTGAGCAGCGTTTCTCCCAAACTCAAATCGATGTTGTCTTCTTCGCGGAATTTGACTTGTTTCACACCTGTATGCATCACATCGCCCCTCGCCATTACCTATTCTATGGGATTTAGCCAATACTCTGTACACATGATTATTATGATTGGGGACTGACCACGTAGTGAACATTAAAGTTGATGTCCTTGTCTGCAGTGAAATAGAGCTTGACCGGAAGAACGGATAGACAAGCGGCAGCTTTCGGATAATTTGGAGGTGGCACGAAGACCATAAAGTTTTTACTGGGTGAGTACAGACCGCGAATGTTGAATTGGGCCTCGCCTATGATATCTAGTTGTGGACCTATGGCACGACGATTCCTTCTCGGAGAAGGTATCGTAGCCTGTGTCAATAATAAAAATTCTAGATTACACCTCATCAACCGAATTTCATTGAAGTCGTTACTTTGATATTATATTCAGTTATGTCCGGCTCGCTAGGAAGCAGTTCGAAACTGACAAATCCGTTTGCATCAGCTTCACGGAGAGAGCAGTACTTTGGAACATCGCTGACGCTCGGACGCTTTCCATGAAGCTTTTGATGATTTTTCTCTTTTTTCCCGAATTCATTGTCGTCACGAACGATCGTTGGGCTGGCGCAAATTTCGACGGCGGTACCCACTGCTGGCTGATTATCAGCCGTGGTCACTTTGACTTTCCCGTAGTAAGGCAAACCGCTTTTAAAGGTGCTGCTACTCCACGTCGCGATATCGACGGACATTGTCTGGCGTTGAATTTCTGTGCTCCAAGTACTGTTCATTTCGATCCCAGTACCTTGTTCGGTCACAATAGCCAAGATCTAAACAAAAAAACGAAGGGATAAGATTCAACAAAGGGTAGAATTTTTGGTGCATTAAAATTTTTTTTTTTTTGAAAATTTTGGTATTAAAACCATAACTGTAGGTGACTCACTTGGAGACTCTTTTGGATGGATCCGCTGTAAGTAGAAATACCGATTTGATCGCCTGGCAGTTTGAGGATGTAGCAGCCAGTGTCCCCGTTCAGGGCACCTGTCCTATCAAAGTCGATGACTGGCATAGGTGTCATTAAATAACGTCGGTGGGAATACCGAGAATCTGATTTCACTTTAATGTTGGCTCTTACGTTGCCACGCACTGGTTGACCATAGCTGTACCTGTGAAAGAAAAAATTTTTCAAATTTTTTTGAATTGCCTTTTACAAGAATCAGTCTTCAAAGTTAGCTCGTTACGACTGCTATTTCATTTAATCCGTTTCGTTTTGGTTAGCGTTATAAGTAACTCGAGTCTTGTTCATTTTTGGCCATGTCGTGTGGGCTCATGTTTTTATGTTAAGGGTATAACCTTGAAACTATTGATTACTTTGCGCAGATGGAGATTTGAATTTTCTGAACAGATTTATCTCTTTCCTGGTTATAGGCGATGAACGGTGGTGCATTGATGTTCACTTCGAATTTCGGTAAAACGTATTCGCGCACTTCAAAATACTGAACACCTCTTTCTTGCGATTCTCTTTCCATTTGAATTTTCCAAACACCCTGAAAACAATGAACACATAAAATATCAATGGTTAGTTTTTCCCACAAAAAAACACTTGTTAAACGAATGTCTTTACTTGAACAGGTTCGACAGAGAGTTGCAGTTCTAACTGATGGATGCCGTGAGCCGTGGTTAAATTAGTCCATTGGACTATAGTTGCCCCAGTTGGATCTTCTATCCAAACACGCTTAACCTGAATGCAACCAAAAGATGACCTTGTGTTACGTGACCTTGTGATTGTGATCAACACATAGAGGCGTGCAAAGGAAAGGATACAAACCAGGTCTAGTATAGGAAACAGGATGTGATTCAGACTAAGAATCCTGAAGCGGACCAGCTGGCCTGGAGTATACCAAGCCTTATCAGTTTGAATCAAGTGGATGGTCTCGGGTTGCCTTAGTGCTACTTCTTTCATGCTGTCGACCGTGTAATTGGCTAAATTTTCAAACCGCATTCGCCAGCGCAAGCGAGCAGTCGATTCGCCAGTAACGGGCACCGCCAATTTAATGCAATCTTTCGGATCTAGCGACATAGAATGGCGACGAAAATTTAGATTATAGTGCCATGTCGGTCTGAAAAATTACTGCTTATTCTTTAATCGATATTTCACTATTCGTAAAACAATAAGTAAAATGCAGGAATACATAAGAGTGGAAATCAAACATACATCACATACGCAATATTACCTTTAATGCGGCGACTGGCCGATGCATATACCTCATCACCTTCTCTTGCCATTAGATCCAAAGTGCAATTGGCTATCGTATAGCTGCCTTCAATCGATACGCAAAAAGTTTCGACACTGTTAGAAAGAAGACTCTTTGGTCCTGTCAGCACGTATCCTCGCATTGCCAGCGTTAAGGCAATGTCCCACAGTAAGACCACCAACGGTATGAAGATTTTGGCCATCACTGCATCTAAAACATCTTATTACACCAATTCAGAAAAAAAAAATATGAACAACAATAACAAGGTAGCTCTCAAAGATTTGAAGTTTAATTCTTTCAGAAGTAAATCCCTGTTCAAGAATATTTCGCGTTTTGGACGTTGATTGGCATAGTGCTTTCAACGTTCTTTTTCTTCCTCATTTCTACACTTTGTATACTAGGAATTACACTAATTAAACGATCTATTCGAAACCAATAGATAAGAAATATATCTCACCTGTATCAAAACAAATGTACTAATATCCACCATTCACTGGTAAACGAAAAAAAACTATTACTGGTTTCGCGTTAGGAAACGACGAGCTTCTAGTGGCGGCACGACTGATTCGTTCAACTCCAGACGCCAGAAGTATATACCGAGCTACGAGGGGGATCTTTCGACCGGAGAAAAAAGAAAAATAAACGAAAGCTGAAGCAGAGCGAGAGGGATTTATTGTGACCCGAGTACAGAGACAGATGTTGGGAAAGTTCAGGGGTCAAGTTGCACTACGCAGGAAACTCGAGATAGCTCATTCTTTTCACTCGCAACTCACTAACCAAATGTAAGCCACTTGTTGTTTAAATAAAACATACTTGGTCACTAGTTTATTTTATTGCATTTGTTGAGCAAAGAAATTTACCCATTGCGTAAATGGCAACGGATGTTTATGAAATTATTCATTACATGTAGGTTACTACGTGTAAGGATGTTCTCACAAAACTTTCAAAAATTCCCATTGCACATTTTTCATATCAATCACGAGTCTTGCAATAAACTTTTTGACGCAAGTTACACTGTTTGGAAGGTTAATGGTCAATTGCTGTTAGTAAACTAGGGACTAGCAGTCGCATTTTGCCCAATTCGACTTAAGGGGATTTGATTCATTTCCTACTTAAAGATACTTGAGCAGTGTTCACACTGGTCTGTGCCCATCTGCTGGCTTCTGATACCAGATGAAGTGAAAACAGGTACAGAAACCTATTTCACTAACTCACAGCATTAACAAGTGATGATGTAAAAAAATTGATGTAGCCAAAAAATTGTGTTCATATGCCTTTTATTGACTTGTTACATTTCAACATATAACAAGCAGGCACAGGAGGACGTTTAGGCGTCAGCGATGGTCACTTCGACTTCCACGCCAGGTTCAATCGAGAAAGATGTGATCTGCTTAACGATCTCAGCTGGGCTTTGGAGATCAATGATACGTTTGTGAATTCGCATCTGGAATCTAAGCAAGACAAACAGGAGTTACAATATTGTATAGGAAGAAAGATTCTTATAAGTTAACGAACCTGTCCCAAGTCTTTGATCCCTCACCACAAGGTGTCTTACGAGTAGTGATACGTAGAGTTTTGGTGGGCATGCGGACGGGTCCCTTCACGCGAAGGTTCTTATCCTTTGCAGCGCCAACCAACTCGGAGCACACTAATGATAAATAAATTCATGAAACAAAATGTGATGAAAATAGTTATTTTACATCAATACCTTTCTCGAGTGATGGTACATTGCGAGAGGTCAATGTAATTCGGATCTTGTGAATTACAGCCTCTTCAGCCACCGGTTTGCCAGTGTCCTTATAGGCCTGTTACATTTAACAAACATAGCAGTTAAGCAGGAGAACACAACTTAATAATACAATTGTGAAAATGGAAACGACATATAAAGGAAAACACTATTACCATGATTAAAGTTACAACTCACGGCTTGGCCGAGATGATCACGGATAATATCGCGACCAGGCGCTGAACCAAGCTCGCAAACTAAAGTGAATGAGCAGTAGACGCAGCACTCGTGAAGAAGAAGCTTGCTTGAGGCGGAAAACAGACGTGCTTGGTTGCCAGTAGTTCTTGAATAAAAAATTTTTTTTAAAGCCGAAATTCTATATTCTAATTTATTGGATTTTTAACTGAAATTATTACAAAAATTATAAAATAAAAAAGTGAAACAAAATGAACTATACAAATGTAATGATTTTTAAAAGAATAATGAATTTTTTGTTTTCGGTTTGTGTCTCGGCTGACGGGCACGGCGGGTAACTATCCTGGCGAATGGGAATGGCTGACTGCAGTGGTCTTTTTTTCAGGGTTCTGTTGGCGAATGAATATGTCTTCTCGGCTAAAAATTGGATAACGGGTAGGGGAGTGTGTTTATCGAACTTCGTGCCTACTACCAACCAGGTTTTCACGTGGGTAACGCAATTTCGTTACAAGTTCTACTACCCGGTTTCAAAACCCGGTTAGCCCCGAACCTGGGGTTTTCCCCGAATTTTATTTACGAATTAATTAACCACGCAGCAGGCAGCACGCACTTTCAGTTTCCACCACAAGATTTTCATTCATCAGCCAAGCAACAAACTAATTTTCTATTCTTTCTTTTTTTTTTTACCTGACGCCATTCTAGCCACCCTTTTTCAATATGGTGGTCAGTTGGTGGGTATACCCGGCTTACCCATCAAAACCGGCCCAGCCTACCCATCTTGGCAAAAAAGCCTAACAATGGAAAGTGCGAAATGTACTTTGTATAATTAACACGTACTAAGTTTTTTTTCTTTTTTTTTGAAAGATGCCATGATGTATGGACCATGCGCTGCCCAATGATTCTTTGTTATATAATACAGTTTCATGGGTTCAGAAGACAAAAGGAGATCTTTAACTAGCTTGCATTTGTTGAAAAAACAAAAAACAAAAATTCAACTTGCTAATAAATTTGAATTCGTTACTTCAAAATATTTACATTTTGTCAAGTTCTTTTGCGTATTCTTTCAGCTGGCAAATTTCTGTTTGCAGGAAGGCCACTTTGAGTCGGTGGGTCTCTTGCACATGAGCTGGAGCACTTGAACGGTACGAGGCGGTACTCATATTCGCCTCTAGCCGCGCAAGGTTTTCAACAAGCTTTTTCAGCTTCTCTTGATTTTTCTTCAACTCCATATTTCGATCAATCATTCCCGCCAGATTAAGATGAACAGAGCAATTTTCAACTGTACGGGATACCCAGGCCTTTTCACTGGAATTTGTGAGGCATATGTCGCCATAAATGGTGACATTAAGCCCTGCAATCGTCGACATTAGCTTTGAATACTGATCAACTTGGCTTAAAACTCGTTCCGAGGGGCAGACGAAGACAGCTATGAAATGAATTTAATTATTAGTTCAAAAAAGATAATACGTACTATTAACAGGAATTGTGTAAGTCATACCATCAGGTTTCGATTTGGCCAAGCCGTATTCCAACTTCATGTTTCGTAGTTCTGTAACAGCTCGTAAAACCGAATCAATTGTTTTTTCAAGCTCTTCGTTCCTCCATAAAGCGAACTAGAAAAATTAATTTTTAATATGAGAGAACTTAGTGTTAAAATGCAAAGAAACCTCGTCTTTGGAAGGATATTCGGCAACCAGAACGCTCACAGATCGTGAGGATGGGATTCCGAGATCAGCAAGTTTCGAATGGAGCCTCTGATACAGCTCTTCACCTGTGCAAGTAAGTCATTTAGGTACGCTCAGTGAATAAAATACGAACGGCTATACTGAGGAACGGCATGAAGGGGACCAGACAGCGAAGTGCTGTGTCTAAGCACACCACCAGGACAAGAGCCGATTCTTGTCTATCTTTCCCAATCAAAGGTTTAATCGCTTCCAAATAAACATCACACAGGTTGCCGTACAAGAAATTGTAAAGCGCATCCGTGGCTTGGTGGAAATCATAGCGTGTCATTGCACCGTCAATTTGGTTGACCATCTCGGCTAAGCCATTCATGATCCACTGGTTGACCAGAGATGAATTATTTGGTTCATTCAACCAGGAAAAGGAGTCTGAACCTGTTTTTGGAGGTATGTCGTCCAAAAGGCGAAACAGAAAACGAGTGGCCTGCCATATTTTGTTACAGAATAGGCGGTTTCGTTTTAGTATTGCCATGTCCAAGTTAATAAAATGACCTGAAAATTTTCACACGTGGCGGGAATTCAAATAGTTAAATTCAGAGAAAGTTGATAACAAACATATGTCTTACTTTTGACATTGTAGGAACATAGGGTAAATCTCAAGGCATCTGCGCCAGTTTGTGGAATTCCGCTAGGGAATGCAGTCCTCTTTTCGGCAATAGCTTTTTCGAATTCTTTTGAAGACAAATGTTTTTTCTGGAAGCTGGATTCCAATTTATCTTCCATACACTGATGTAAATAAGTACGAGTGATGAAACTCAATTAGTCAGTCGGATTACCTTTAAGGATGCGCCATACACTATGTCTAAGGGGTCGATAACATTTCCCAAGGATTTAGACATTTTACGTCCTTGGCTGTCACAAATGATTCCATGTAAAAGAATTTCCTAAACAGTTGAAACAATTTGTTATTCTAATGTAAATCAATTGAAAAGGGGACAATCTTTAAAAACAGTACCTTGAAGGGTAACTCCCCTGTTAGCTCTAAACTCATCATTACCATACGTGCAACCCAGAAAAACAGAATATCATGTCCTGTTTCCATAAGATCAAGAGGAAACAATTTTCGAAGGTCCGCCGTCTGCATAAAAAAAAGGAACTTTTAACATTCGAACAAAGTAAATGTTTGAAACTCGATTATACATCTTCTGGCCATCCACACACAGAAAAAGGAAAGAGCGAGGAAGAGAACCACGTGTCAAGGACGTCTTCATCCTGATGGACAGCTGAAAAATCAAAACCTTGATTTTTGGCGTGTTCAACAGCTTTCTCGGTATTATGCGCTGCAATCCAAATTGCAGTTTCTTTTGGCCCAGCGATGTTATACGCAGGAACACGATGACCCCACCAAAGTTGGCGGGAAATACACCAGTCCTTGATATTGCCAAGCCATTCAAACCAAACACGCTCGAACTGGGGAGGATAAATTTTTAGCTTGCCACTTTGCACGGCTTCCATAGCCTTTTGAGCCATCTCTTGAGTGTCAACGAACCACTAAAGAAGAACCAATACAAAGCTTTAGATAGTG
Organism: Daphnia sinensis; assembly: GCA_013167095.2. Taxonomy (NCBI): domain Eukaryota; kingdom Metazoa; phylum Arthropoda; class Branchiopoda; order Diplostraca; family Daphniidae; genus Daphnia; species Daphnia sinensis. The sequence goes on along the minus strand of WJBH02000045.1, from coordinate 985 downwards.
AGTGGACGAAGCCAATCAATACATACAGAAAAAGTACTAAAAAAATTCTAATAATAAGCGTAAGAGCAAAAATTGAAATTAAGAATATCTGAACAGGAATTTTAAAAATACTTATGCAACAGACCTGTGGTCGTAGAAGTGGTTCGATTATGTCACCCGATCGACTACAGACAGGGACGCTCATTTGATGTGGCATAATCCCCCGCAATAGGTCATTGTCTCGCAAGAAATTTATCATCTTTTCTCTAAGTTCGAATCGAGGTAATCCCTAAGAACATCCAAATAATGCATAAATTGTTTAGTTTTCCGAAAGAACAATTTTAATTTGGCGTACATGGAATTGGTTGCAGTTCTTGTTTGAGATTCCTCGATCGTCAAATATACTAAACATTTCCAGTCCATGTCTTTTAGCAATTTCATAATCTTTTGGGTCATGAGCCGGAGTAACCTTTAGAGCACCTACACAAGAAATGATGCATAAACACACCAGCAGTCTAAAATAAAACTACTTTAAAACTGGAACATTATTGAAGAGAAATCTTATCCTAGAATAGCTTTGCAGCCATGTAGAGGGTTAACGCAGAGCGAGTCTTTTGTTGCTCGAGGTAATGAAACGTTCCTTAACAGACTAATGAATTTGGTCCGTTATTAAAGCTAAGGGAAAAATTTAACTTACCTGTGCCAAACTGTTGATCGACTTCTGGATCGGCTATTACGGGAAGCTTGGTATGGAGAACTGGATGGATGACGGATCTACCAATATACTGTTTGTAGCGCATATCTTCTGGGTGAACTGCGACTGCCATGTCACCGATTATGGTTTCCGGTCTGGTTGTGGACACCATGATTCGTTCGGTTGAGTCCCACAGTTTGTACTCAAACTGATAAATATAGCCGAACGTTACGGGTTTGTCATATCCTGGTACCAATATTCCCTTGGGTCCATCAACCAACTGATGATCAACTTCTATGTCTGAAATCGCCG